>CAOKZL010002902.1:0-146044 GCA_948472985.1 Iguana delicatissima
ACTGTCAAAAATTAATTGCAGATAACAAACCTCATTCTTCTGCTACTACCTCAGTAACACTAATTATAATACTACTAGCCACTTGCATTTAAGGAGAGTAGGAATTCTGAGCAACTCTTTCAACAGTGCTACATAGCATTGTTGAAATGTTATGATAGCATAACATTCAGAAAATGACACAAAAACCATGATACTGGTGTTTCATGTTTGGGTGTCTTGCCAACATTGTGATTTTAGGAGGTACTCATGACATATTTTCTTTTAAGTATTAAAGACTTTTTGCCTTCTTTGGAAAGGACTAGAGTACTGAGAATGTTAGTTATGCCCCAGTGTGGTGTTTTTTTTCCTCATATTGAACCACTTGTGTGTGTACCCTTCCTCTGCCCTTCCCTGCTGTATGCACTTCCTGTGTATACCGTATATATCTTGACCAAGCAATAACATTTCATAACAGGGTCAGCACATTACAGATCCATGGGCAGGGGGATCTGCCTTATGCCGTAAGGCTTATGGCTAGATAATGCTTAATGCTGACAACTCTTAAGAACATATGTTTCAGACTTAGCCTTTCAACAACAACAAATCGTTACACTTAAGTCACTGTAATGCTCGGTGCTAAGTCCACAGAAAGGAGGAAACTGGCTGATGACTGAAAATCGAGGCTGACACAGCAATCTTACGTGAAACCCCCCAGCTCATATTAAAGGAAAGATTAGGAACGTAAATGCAACGAGGTAGGCTTAATTTTCTCAGTCTTAACCATACATTCAATCAGTTTCTTTCTGTGAATTAAATTTATTGTATGCATTACTATAGCATTTAGAATGGACCAGAAAGATAGGCTTTTTCCTCACCATGTGCACATCTGGAAGTATACGGATGTGTGATGAAGGATAGCGGAACAATGTAATATAGAAACAATATAAAATTTAAAGATATTTTACAGTACCTAATTTTATCAGTAGAAATCCAGCGTGGTGTAATGGTTTAAGTGCTGGACTATGGTCCTGGAAACCAGAGTTTTGGTTCCCTGCCTGACCATGGAAACTCACTAAAGTAGTTGATCTTGAGCATATGACAAATTCTCAGCCCCAGAAAACTCTATGTTAGGGTTGCTTTAGGGTCACCATAAGTTGTAAATGACTCGATGACACATAGTAACAACAATTTTATCAGTAAATGCTTTCCTGCTTGTATAGGCTAGAACAAACAACTCCCCACCATTACTGTGTATTTCAATATGACCAGTTAATGAAGCTGGAAACATCATCCTGCAGCACTCTGATTACCAGCAGATCAGACCTCAATTGCTTGGTGTGGCTCCTAGCGGTTAAGGTAGGCTTGGAGTGTTGAATTAGGAGACGGTATGAAGTCACACGTTCATAGCTACATCTCTGATGCATAATCTTGGCCAGCAAGGCCCCCCACCAATCTCTGTCATTTAGAGAATCATAAGATAAGATAATGAAGACAAAAGACGAAAATGCTTAGTAGATAGAAGGCACTAGGGAAAGAGGAAAGCTGCATTATTGTTGAATAGACTCAATTAAAGAAGCCATGGCCTGAAGTTTGAAAGGCCTGACCAGGGCTGTTGATAACAGGATGACTTGCCCATTCAGTGGATCACCATAAGCTGAAGTTGACATGACAGCAATTAATAATAGGATAGGATAATGATTTACTCAAAACCTCTCAATTGTTATGTTATGTTAGAGGTTTTTCTAGCTATTTTCTCAAGGCAATGCTTGAAGTACACCTTGTGTAAGTTACTGAACATGTCTACTCAGTCCTATAGAGTGCAGTGGAGCTTGCTCCCACCTATATAATTACAGAACTTCAGCCCTAGAATACAGCATGTTTCTTGCCCCCTCCCCTAATATTTATATAATATATATATATAATATTAATACTGGCATTCTTACCAGTATGTAGTTGTGATGTTACACATTTTATTTGCTCTTCCACAAATTATGTTTGGGCCCTGAAGATTAGTTTATGTACTGTAGCTAGGGTTGACTAGTCAAACCCATCCCAGGTCCTGAAGTTTCAGCGCCAAAATCTGAGACTTAGTACTGGCTCCTGGTGACGTCATTTCTGGCATTCTGAAGTTTAATATGGAACTGGTGAGTGGTTGCAATGCCATCTAGAATTGAGTGTGTTTGTTTTACTTTATATAGCCTTATTCCATTTATGGAATTTAGTGACAATCTAATGATGATGTATACAACAACCTGATATAAAGGAGTATGGTTTTCTATTACAGTGGAAACATTTAGTGTTGTCAGTTTAGCTGAAGTGTTGAGTTACAAAGCCTCAGAGTAACTAGATTAAGAAGTGGTTTACACTTGTCTCTTGTGCTGCTGATTGCTACAGTCTTGCTGAGACTGAAATGGCATTGTGATCTCTCTGTAAATAAGTGAAGGTTCATTTAATAATATTTCCAAAGGTCAAAAACAAAGCTTGGAAGTAGAAAATACTGGGGAGGATTCTCTGTGTTATATCACTGTTGCACTCATGTGATCTTTCTTGCCACTGGCAGAACAAATCTATAGTTCAAAGAAGCACAGGGACAGTGGGGTGGAGTTGGGTGGGGAAATATAAAAGCACAGAAGTCTTTTTTTCTTCTTGATTTGTTCTAGCTTGAACACCTCCAAATTGAAATTATTTTATTTCTCTGTTGTGTAAGTATTTAAATGAAGCAGCTCAAGTTTTTTTAAAGTTACATCTGTGAATTATTTACTAAGAAACTGTAACATTTAAATATGCTTGTTTTTTTAAAACCCTAGAGATGGCTGCAACACCTGTGCTCAATTTAATTCTTTTTCTCTTTAAAAAATCTGATGTCTGTATGAACTTCATAAAAATGTACAAAACAGTAAGCATTCTCATTACTTGAATATTACTGGTGTAAGTTCATTTTAGCAGATCTAAAGTTGTATGTTTGTAGTATTTGTAATCTGTGATCGATCAATCAGCCTTCCACTTTGTTAGGATGAAAATAGCACCTGTCTCTTTTAGGGATACTTATCATTATTCCAGTTTTTCACTTCAGTGTTAACCTAGACATGTAGCCCTCTGTGGCATGATGATGTCCTGCCATTGTACATTCTGATGATCAGACTATTAGCTTTTGTCTAGCAAGTCTTCCAAGGTGAGAGAAAATCTAGTAATATGTGCTCCACTCATAGGGTGTGTGTGTGTGTGTGTGTGTGTGTGTGTGTGTCTGATAGTGAGAACTACCGTTTTAACATTGTTTCATACATAGCATGAACCTGAACTTGTATCTAGTAGGTTTTGTTACCACTGATCTCCACTTGTAGAAGTAGAGCTATGTGTAAAAATGTCCTGAAATCAATTGGAGTTAATGCTTTACAGAAAGGCACGCATTAAAAGTAGTTTCAGTTTAGAGAATAAATAGTAGAAAGTTGCTGCTTTTGTGGGGAAATTAAGTACTGACTTTATATCATAAATATGAATCAAAACATTGTTGATATAATTTACACAGAACTGAACAGTAAGGAACAAAAAACACAGATCTGTTATTTACCTCTGAATTTCTACACTGAAGAAGGGGATAATAATATTTCTTAACAAAAATATCAAGCTATTTAAATATAACATTTTGGAATTTCGTCCTTGTCCAAAAGATGTATAATAAGAACAAATCTTCCACATACAGTTATGCTTTATTAACATTCGAAAGAAAGCAGTCAACTACCAATTCATACGAAGAAATATAACCTAGATACTACAAACCCAGAGTGTAAGTAGCTAAAGTGCTAAAATTGGCAAACTACCCTTTGCTCTTCCTTCGGGTTTATTCCATTGGGAACATTATATGCTAAGACCATTGTGAGTGCTCAACGTGAAGTTCCTTTGACAAGTGCTGCTTCTGTGTTTCTCCCCCTTTAAACTGTGAGTTTCTGTTTCTATCAGACTGTATGAAATCCCAGTCCAAGTGCTTGGGTTACCATAGGTAATAGAAACTCAGGCCTTTGCAACCAGCTCCAATTGCTTTTTAAAAGAAACGTTACTGGCATAGTGACACGCACAGCACATTGTCTCTCATGGGAGCCCAAGCAAGTGTTCACAGAAGTTAGAGGTGCATTGTAGAGAATGCTTACAACAGTAGCTATAAAAGAGTCAGAGAGACAGGTATGGGATGAGAACATTTGTTGCTGTTTCCAAGACTTAAGAGTACACCATTGCTTTCTAATTGGTATTAATTGGCCAAGGAAACTATTTACAGTCTTTGAGTCATTCTGCTTTGCTACATTGTTCAAACCACCGACTCCCCTTCTCCTCCTGAGTATGACCAGCTGTATTTAGAGCTCCTATGTCTCAAGAGATGGTATGTGTATTATCTGTAGTCCTACAGCGACCAAAGACTTGTCAGTCACTATGACCTCCAAAGACCTCTGTCAAATAAGGCACTGGGGTCTGAAACAGCCTTTTATATTCCAGGCTGAATCCCCACCCTTCTTTTTTTGTGGTGGGTGACACAAGACTTCTTAATTATTTGGAAGTGTATGCAAACACTAAGACTATTAGGTGCATCAAATGTGGCTCTGCTTTTATTAATAAACCTTTTCCCCCAAAATTGGTATCAGACATACTGTTCTGTCCCCCGTCAGCTAGTCTTCCATCTCTCATAGCACAATTTGTCTTACAAGAGACAGTCTAATTTGCTGTTTAGAATAGTTTAAAGTAAGGGATAATGAGAAGATGCCATTTGTAGTGGCTGTCAGTTCTTCTAAAGTACCTTTTAGCTTTATATATAATTTCAGAAATATTCCCTATGGAACATGCTTGCTCCTCTATAAAGTACCAGAAGAAAATCCAAATGCAACAAACAAAAGAGGGCTGAACTTCCCCCATCTTTTTCATGCTCATCTGGATTGCATGTGACTATCTGGCTCCCCCTGTTTTGATGCAAAATACATTTTTTCTACCCATCCCATTGATGGCAAAGCTCTCACTCAGTCACTGCCAAGCCAGTTGTCTTTGCTGTGTGGGCGCAGTGTGTGAATAAGTGGGCATGGCGAGGGGCGGAAACAACATGTTTGTGTGCAGTTCAGTTAGAGCTTGGAAAAATGTTATATTTGGGATACAACTTCTCAAATCCTCCGGTTCATATCCCTCCTCCAGTCAAGCCAACATAGTCCAAAAAAGCTTTTGCTTTATCTAAATATTAATGACCATAGTGATTTTAATGCCAACATCTTTTAACTACATTTTATGCTAATTATACCTAGTAATATCTATGTAGATACAATGTTTTTCCATAATTTTCTTGAAACTAGAAACAAAATAGGCAGAGAAACAAAACAAAGGGATGCTGTAGGAAGGAATTGGTGCACAACATGGGAAGATGGCATGAAGAAATCTACAAATTTCTCCCGATCGCTTGACAATGGCTAGGAGACTAGAAATGAATCTGTATTGGCTGGCTGGTGTGGAGTGAAGTAAGAAAAATTGATTCAGTAAAACAACAGCTTGAACAACGACATAACATATTTGCTGCCTCCATGTATAAAAAGACATGGTATGCAGTTGTATGCATAAATTTCTTTTATGCTTGAGAAGGAATCTGCTCAAATTCTAACAAAACATTCACTCCTGTACCTATTTCCATAGTTCAAAGTTGGGGAGAGAATAAAAGAAAGATAATATTCATGCGTTTCTAAGTAAGGCTGATATTTGCCTGAGACTGCAGTGAATCATCCATATTTAATACAGTGGGGCTTACTTCTAAGTAGACATTTCTCCTAAAAATATTACATGACGTGTCACATAGAATGATTAGAAATATTAGGCATACAATTATGTTTTATATGCTGAACGTGGACTTTCTTAGCTGCCAATTTTCCAACTGTAAAACAATTGCCTGTCAGAGAAACATGTGTCTATTTTGAAGTTGGGCTACTGACTGTTGAAAGGATATGTGGAAAGCTAGCAGGAGTTCTAGACTCCCGCTGTTCTTGCTGAAAGGGTTTGCAATATGGTGCAGGTGGTGAGCCAGAAGTAGAAAGGAATATTACTAGCAGGAGTCTCCAGTTGAACCCACCAGAATCACAAGAAAGTTGCTGCTAATGGTGATCTTGCTGTGGGGAACTGGTAAGTCAGAATGGGACATTCCAGGGACAGAATAAAGGAGAAGTAGTTTTAATTCTGCTGCATCCAAATCTATCCCATTTCCACTTTACTCATTAATAGTGCTGAAAGAGTTTGGCATGTGGCAATATAGCTGCTGTTCTTCTCCTACCCAGTTCCACCTAGGATTGCTTTGGTAGTTTGTATCTTTTTCAGGAAGGCTATATTCATGCATTAAGCACAAAGCTGTAAAGCATTAAGCACAAACCTGTAAAACTGTAAAACAGTTATTTAAAAGGAAAATAGTAGGATGTATCTATGTATTTGTCTGTCTGTCTGTCTGTCTGTCTGTCTGTCTGTCTATGGCGAGAGAGGGAGTGAGTGCCAGTGTGGTGTATTGGTTTGAGCATTGGGTTATGACCGTGGAGACTACAGTTTGATTCCCTGCTTGGCCGGGAAACTCACTGAGTGACCCGGGATGTATCAGACACTCTCAGCACCCAGAAAACCCCATGATATATTCACCTTAGGGTTGCCTTAAGTTTGAAATGACTTGAAGGCACACAGAAGCAACCATAGAAAGCAATAATACCCTATAGAACTTGAAGACACACAACAACTATATATATACAACTATATATACTTGTGTGTGTGTGTAAATATATACCAAGCAGTTGTCAGCGAACATTGAAAATAAGTTATCGCATGGTAACACCGTATCACTTGGACTCAAGTTGATGTTTTGTTTGTTTTGAAATTGTATCTCCTACCAGGAGATAAGAAAAGATGATCCCTCTACTTTAATTCCAAACACATTTAAAAAATAACTCTGAGAAATTGAGCCACAACTGTCAAAAAGTAGCTAGCAGTTTTCAATATTTTATGGAGACAGAAATGATGAAATATCAGCTGGTGGGAACCTTATGTAGTATGAACACAATTTTCTGTCTGTATCTGTAAAAACAGTTTTTAAATGTATCTCTTCTATAGCACAGACATGTCAAATTGACTCCCATATCCTTCTAAAAGATATGACTATGAAAATATACTTGCACTTCATACTTACTAAGGTATGAATAAAGGCTTTCTCAAATGTAGCTGTAATTTGTCAATTAAATCAATTAGAGACAGTATATTATCTCCTCCACAGTGTATTCACATTGCCCAAGGCAGCTTACAGCAATTAAAACAAAGCAATCCCACCAACATAGAAAAGTCTGTGTGATAATGTGATCAGGAAAAACCTGCAACAATTTATACATTTTTGAAACATTTCTATGCTGTCTTTCAGTATTAAGCTTTCAAAATTCTCGCAGCTTAGTTAAAATATTCAAAAAATTCATCATTCTACAAAGTCAGCATTTATAAAATACTAAAATATCTAAAATGAACAAGATATTACAATCTATAAAAGATCATTTTAGAAAATAAAGACCATATAAAGAACACATTTGCACTCCTGACTGAACTGACTGAGACCCAGGAAGACTCTGAACTCAAGCCAGACTAAAAATATTATCAGGAAGAAGGCAAAAAGATACTATTTGTAGCTGAAAAACAGGAAAGAGAAAAGCCGCAGAATGTGTCAGATGAAAATCTACAGTTAAGGACTGGTGATAAGCAGAAATGAAAGGTGACAGAATTAGGGTTGGTGCAGCTTTTCAGTGATGTGCATAATGCTTGTATATAGGGAACTATTGTAATAATTAATGCAAACAAGACAAAAAAAAGTAAGAACAAGAGACCTCTGCTACAAGATCTGGGAAATGAAAAGGAAGTTTAAACCAACAGTAGAAATGCTACATGACACATAATGTGATCAGAATAAAATAAAAAGGTGATGGAAGCAATACACGAAAGAATTATATAAAAGAGATGTAAAGAAGACGGATTCCCTAAAGGAAAGACATTTTGACAATGAACCCACAATTTTAGAAAGTGAAGTGGAAGCTGCTCTCAAAACACTTGGGAGAAATAAACCACTAGGAAGAGATGGTATACAATAGAGCAGTTCCCAGCAATGGAGATGGAATTCACTCAAATTTTCTAATGAAAATCTGCCAACAAATATGGAAAATAAAACAATGGCCCACAGAATGGAAACACTCCATATAAATCCGGTTCCAAAAGAATAAACATTACGTGTTGTAGTAATAATTGGACATTGTGTTAATCTCCCCTTCCAGAAAAAGAAGAAGCATTAGAGATCATGTTGCAAACATATGTCAGTTAATGGAACACACTAAAGAATCTCATTAAAAAAGCAACCTGTGCTTTATTGATTGTAGCAAAACCTTGTTCGTGTAGAGCAACATTTCTCAAGCTTTTTACATATAAAAAGTACATATATAAAGTACATCAAAGTGGCCATTAAATATTTTCTAGTTTTTAGAAAACATAAGACTTATGTTTGTCTTTGTCTTTGTAGTGTTTACTTGTATATTTAATTTACAGCCTGTTTTTCTCCCAATAAGGGATCCAGTGTTGCTCACAAAAGTGTTTATTAAAACTACCTGTTCCAAAATACATAAAGAGAGGCATGGTCATTTTTCCTCATTACATCAGATTTTGGGGTGTGTGGAATGGGATTCAGTCTAGAATTATGAAGAAGTTTTTGTTGTGTTGTATTAACAGTAACATAGTTAATATAAATCACTATCCTTTTGTGAACAAAATTGAACATGTTTTGGAAAGTGAGTTCTAGTCTTCCCTCTTTCCTTCTGCAGCTCCAAATTTCTTCCTATTCTCTCCTCCCTGCTTTACTACTTAGTCAACTCAACAGTTTACTCTGCCGTTTTCTCTGTTCCACTTCTGATCACCAACTTTTTGTTCAATTTATTATCCTAGTGTTTCCCCCATCCTTCTGTGCTCTATAGTTTTCTCCAGCCTTGCAAGCTTAAAACAGGACTGGTCTGAATCTTCTTGTTGTTTCATGTGACAACCAGGGACCTATATGAATCGACTCTCCTTTTTAATTCATTCATTATCCCAGTTTGTGTTGTTATCCTTCATTTCTCATAGCTTTTTGGCCCTGGTAAGCCCAAAGCAGCGTATCACTGGCAAGGACCATTGTTATCATTGGAGGTATAAGGGACTTCATAGTACTGCTAATGTTTTTACTATTAGTGTTAACACAACTACCACATGTTTATAATCATTTCAGATGTTTCACAGGCATCATCTCATTGTAAAAGTACTATAGAGCAATTGGCTAAAAGAGCTCTTCTCAGTCAGACTCCAGAAACCAAGAATTGCAGGCTGCAGTTGGGTGTATGTCAGAAAAAGAAGCCTACTTCCTTGTGATACCAGCTTTTAGTTAGTGTGTTGTAAGAAGGTGTTGGAGCTCTTTTGCTCTACAGTGTTAGACTTGTCGTGGGGAACATGACATCTTGAGGCATTTTCAAAAGGGTGTTTTGTTCATTCGTTCGTTCATTTGTTCGGGCCTTGACCAGTAAATATTTCTTGTTGGATAACCATATAAACTTAATCTGTGCGTCTGTCTTGCCTGCTACTTTATGTATAAAGCAAATGTAATATTCTTGTGAATTAAGGTTTTTCTTTCCTTACTTGTTTTCCTATGGGATTTCCCCCGGTGGCATGAGTAACTGAGTACGTACAGTGATGTACAGGCAGCGATATAAAAGAGGCCAACTTGTACAAATGAAAGTGTAACATGTGAGTCATCTTTTGTTTAGTGTGAAAATGTCCATGCACATTTACATTTTAAATATCGTTTTTTTTAATCTTCATATCAGCCTACATTAGTAAGCACAACCCTGAATTTAATTGCTGTTCTCAACAAAGCTGACACCTTCAAGTTAATGATGCTTTCAGCTGCTAAAAATCTTCAAATACTATTATATAGGTTGCATTCTTTTAAAAGACTTACAAGATTTTAATGGATATTTTGCATACTTTATGACAACAGAATGGGGGTGTTATTACTATTAAACAGCTATAAGATAAAGACGATTAAAAAATTGACTCTTAATATTAAAACATATTATGCAGACTTCCAGAGGAGGAAACACCGGTAGGAGATAAACAGCTTAATTAGCATGTGAGTCAAAATCCTCTTTGTTTAGCATTTATCTCCAAAAGAAAAATTGATGGAATACACCTAACAAGTTGTATAAATCTAGGCAATAAGGAGGTCTTAATGTACTGTGCAGTCCTCTGGAGAAAGGCACAAGTTTTTTTTAAGCCTGTTATAAATTCGTTTTGTGTTAACACTCTTGTCTACTGTGCAAGATCTAGATTTTAATTTCAGATAGAAAACTAATTCTGTTGATTAAAGGTTTATTTGGGGTAAATTAGCAAGCTGCTCCTTTAGCCAGGGGCCATCTGTTGATGGTGCAAACCTATGTAGTGAACTTTTCTTCAGGCGATGAATGAGGAAAAGGATTGAGGCACTCCTTGCTATTAGTAAGCAGATGCATGCTATCAGAGAGCATCCTTCCTGCCTCTCAGTCTGCCAGCTCTTTATATTGATGGAGTGTCATATGCCTGTAAGCCGTTCCATGCGAGGGCAATGAGAACTGCTCTCTCAGGGCCCATTCATCAAATATTTCTACAGGTGTTTGTTAGAAAGGAATTCTGAGTGTGTGGTTTTACACATGAAGAGAAAATGAGGTCTTGAAACACTTTCCCCTTTCATATCAGCAAACATATGTGCATGTTCTTCAACAGTAAAAGCTATATGCTGCCAAAGGACCTCTTGTAAGTACAAGAAGATTCAGCTGCTTTCTGTAATATGAATTACTCTCAAAGCATCAGGTTTGGTTTGTTTTTAATTTTTTTCACATTACTTACAATTCAGTAGCAATACTGAGGAGGAAAATGTGTGTTACCACCTTGGCCTAATGGCAAATGTAAAATGTTACTGATGTTCCTGCTATTTAAGGCATTATGATTAAAATAGCAGCTATATTTTCAGTTAACCTAGTGGGTGACGGTTTTCAAAGAAGTAGCCATATTAGCCTCCTGACCATAAATAGGAGGAAGGAAGTGGGAGGAAGAAAAATGTGACATAACCTTTAAGACTATTTGTAGCTGCTTTTAGCCGTAGGACTTTTAGATGACTGTATACCTTCTTTTGGGGATTATTTTCACTTTTGTAGTGAGTACATAAGCACACATGTTTTGATAGGGGACAGATTAAAAAGGGTTAATGGGTGGCTTATTCTCAGTACTTTTATACTTACTGTACAATTTACTTGGCCCATGCGTCCTTCCCAACCATAGCATAAGCAGCTGTTTTTTTCTGGTTCTGGTTCTGGTTCTGGTCTGGTCTCTTTCTTCGCCTCCCCATATCTTCTTTTACTGTGCGTTGTTGCTTTCATCATTACCAGGTATCATGGCAATGATGATAAAGCCATAAGCATGTTCTTTTGCAACAAGTCCTTCTCCCCTGGTTTCCTGCCATTGCTCAGATTGATTTTTGGACATCTTGTAGGAGGGAGCGGGGAAAGTGGCACCAATATGACAAACTGTAGTACGCCATCTAGTGGCAGTAATGTGGAATGTGCCTGTAGTTTATTGATTACTATTGCTTGGTTCTGACCTTTAAAGACATGAACTTCTTGAGCTGAAAGTACAATATGTTAATAAAATTAAATCCTGACAGAAGTGGAGCCCTGATTTTTTTCAGTTTTACTATAAATGTGTTAATATACATATTAGTATACAGGTGATGCATTCGATTAGGCTGGTGTGCCATGAGAAAGGAAATCTAGGCAGAGAGAAACTTTTAAATTGAAATTTGAAAGTTGTTAGAGAATATACAGGAATGTTTGGTCTTGGTCCAAAAGGGAAAGAGGTAAAATGAGGGCAAAGGGAGGGGTAAGGGTGGCTGATATAGACCCATGCCTAAAAAACAAAACAAAACAAAAGTTTTTTAACAAAACACTTTGAACCAATCGATGTTAATTCCATCAGTGTACAAGGTGGAAAGAAGAGAAACTTTTTATTCAAGTAGTACAGATCATTAAATTGGAATGAAACAAAATCATAATATGACATAATATTCTAATATGGGATGACTTGAAAAAGTATTATAGAACAGTGTTGAGGAAAAACTTTTAAGAGGCAGCAGTATAAATCCTCCCAGTTTACAATCCTGGCAAAAAGTAGCCACTTTCTACCAGCATAGTATGCCAAAGTGAGAAATATATCCATTACATGTGATAGTGTTATATGGTGCCTCCCCTTGGTGCTGGCTGGGTTTGATATGAGTTGTAACTGAATACATCTTGAAGGAAACAGGTTGAAGAAGGTGCACTAAGCTGTGTTTAATTAAAAAAAAAAGAGGCACAAGCTTTCACACTGTTCTCAGTCACACCAGAGGAGTGGTGGTGGTGGTGGTGGGAGAACATGAGGCTAGGTCTCAATCTTTTCCCTGTCATACTTAACCAAAAGGATGGATCACCTTTCAGCCCTGAGGCTGAGAAGTTGGGAGCCACATGTGCATCCACATACCCGTGCTTGAGTATGTCCACAAAAACTACGCAGAACACCGAATGACTTTGTAAAAGAATTTGGTATTATGTGGAAACATTTCCACTACTTCCTTCTTAAGTCTTGCCCTTCACGTTCATTCAGTCATTCAACTACTTAACATAGGACCTTTTTTTTTCTAGTAGCTGACATAATGTAGGAACCCTGCTGCGTTCTTTTTAAAGTATACTTCAGCCCCCCACATTACATTTACTTTCCTGTCACAACTTAGGAATCACAGATCTAGGAATACATAGGACATAAGGACAATAGAGAACTTTTACAAAACTAGTAAAAGAGAATTTTAAAATGAAAATACTCTATTCACATAGTATTGTTATATTACCGTTATTACCCTTATTATAATGTGGGCATGTCACCTGTCAGATGATGATATATATTTGAAATAATACATGATAATAACTAAGTAATTAGCAAATGAAAGTCTAAGGAAATAGTTTTTATGGCCCTTTCAAGATTTCAGTTAATCATAATCTTTCACTTAAAACAAATATGATGAAGCTGCATATAAGGCATTCAGGGCTTACATTTTACAACCTTATGTCTCTCTAAGTGTTGGATTTGGAATTTTAGTGGCAGGAGACAGAGAGAACGTGATGATATTCTGGCCATAGCCAGATGTTTGACCAACAGTTCTTAGCACATTATAGAATGGCCAGGGCATCGTTGAAGTATAGCTGTCAGGAAAAGAAGAATCTATGACCTGCATTCAGATGTGAGAGGAAAAACTATCTTGAATTTTCAAGCAACTTTATTTCTTTAGTAGGATGCAAGGGATCAGATTAGTTCTTCAACTATTATTTAGTTATTTAAACATTTGAAAATGTGCCTAAAATATTCAAATTGTGAGAGATTACCATATTGTAGAAGTCTAAATTCCGTTTAAAAAGAGATTCCAATGAAGCATAGCAGTAGCTGCTGAAGCAAGAAAATGCAGAGTACAGCAAACATGTACTTTTTAAAATTATATATAAAACAAACCTTGCCAAGAAAAGCCTGTGATAGGGTCACTTTAGGGTTGCCATAAATCAGAAATGACTTGAAAACCCAGGACAATACTCTGGAAAATTAAATTACACAAGTATTAGCATCAGTTCTCTTGTCTTCCTTCCTTCCTTCCTTCCTTCCTTCCTTCCTTCCTTCCTTCCTTCCTTTCTTTCTTTCTTTCTTTCTTTCTTTCTTTCTTTCTTTCTTTCTTTCGTTTTCCTGTCTTTTCCAAGAAATCTAAGCCAACAAATGAAAGGTCTCACAGTTCAAAAATACCTGTTTGCAATAAGCTGATAACAATGGGCAGTAGATAGTAACAGCATATGCCGATCAACCTTGCAACAGGGGTCAGCTATACAAGTATGGCATTTGGTTAAAGAAATGTCTTTGCTCAATAGACTTTCTCTGTGCCAAGTCACAGTTTCCTGCTAGCTATTGATTAGTACAGTTTCACTGGGGAAAATATTCCTTGTAGAATGTCTTCAAAGCATGTTGGTACTGAAAGACTGGCCTGCTTTTGTTTATTTAGTCTCCTGAACATACTCTGCTTGCTTTATTTGTTTCTTTTGCTTTGTTTTACAGCCTTCATTCCCTGCGTAGAAGATTGATGCAGTTAAGTTGGTAATAATTTCACTTAGAGTCTAGTTTTTCTGTATATTGGCTTATTCTGGATGGGAAAGAAGCAAACTTACAGAAGAAGTGAAAGTGCAGTTACGTTTTGGGTTATTTTTAAGAAGCTTTATTTGTGTTCAGTCATTATGCAGTATTCAGTCAGCAGAGAGGTGAATGAAGATTTCTGCCAAAGAGATTTTAACATAGTTACGCACATCAGTTCTGGGGGCTGCAGTCTCTCATCTTCTGTCCGTTCCTGTTAGTTTCAAGAAAGGCAAGTTGCAGTTTTAGATTGAAAAACAGATCAGGGTTTGTGCCAGAGATACCAAAAGGTGGTCATGGGTGGAAAAATGAGGAAAAATTGTTTAGAAGCGGACACAGAAAATGAAATGGATAGACTGTTAACCAATCAAGATTAATTTTAAAATATATGTAGCATATATCTGCTTAGATGGTACTTCCCATACAAAAAAAAAAAAAATAATAACTGGAACTTGTTAAGCATTTTCCAAAAGAAAAATGGCACCAGTGACTTTCAAACCAGAGAGACTGAGTGAAGATTGCATTCTAACAGCTTTCCAAGTATGGTAATTTTTCATGCTGCATGCTTAGAACAACTGAGAAAAGTTTAAAGGTTTATAGCTTCTAAATATGAAATGATGTACCTAGTGGCTGGAGCTATTTTGGTGCATGGAAGCACCACTCTTTGTGGTCCTGTCTGGGTTAAGGAAGGCCTGGATCAATCCATACAATACATAGCTAACATGAGCTTCAACAGGAACACAAGCGCTTTCAAAATTCATAGTTAGGATGAGATGAGAAATGCTTTTTGAAGTGAGGACAGTAAAATTTATATTGTGAAATATGGACTTAGCGCTTATTGGTTTACAGTGTAATGGAGTAATGCTTAAATGTGAGGGCGTCTTCCTATGCTTTGTAATATTGAAATTATGTTAAAACTGGTGATTGGCAAATTTGACTGGTGTTGGATCATAATCATACTGTTACCTAAAGTAAGGTCAAGACTGGTGCTGTGGGGATCAGGATTTAAATTCATTCTGTTTGTATGCTGCTGAATATTTTAATCCCCCTCCAATGCAAGTTAGGTAATAAGTATCTGGGTAAAGGAGGCCTTCAAAGTAAACTGGAAAAATATAGCTTTTGTACGTTTTTGTCAGGCTCATAAACAGTGTTGCTTCTAAAAGCCTAAACAGAATAGTTCTTTCTAGCAAATAAAAACATTTAAACAATTGCAATTGAGTTGTAAATACTGGATTATATTCTTAATTATATTTACTGTTGTCTGGTCAGAGGGACCTTTCCAATGTTTTCCCCTTCACTTTCTCCATCGTTGCTGCCTTCTTCATAACTGAACATAGGTAGAGGCCCACTTTTAAAGTGGAGCCGCTCTTCCTGTGCTGAGTATGACTTGAAGCACCTGACCTCATTTTAATTAGAATTCACTTCAAATGGCTCATCATTCTCCTCTCCAAGTAGTGTCTTGTCTTAGGAGAGAAACATATGAAAGCCTCATTAAAAAGCCAAAAGGTTCCTGTACTGGACCTGAGGTTATGATGATCTTTAAAATAAGTAAAGTATCTGCAGTTCTTTGTGTACATTTATTAAAATTCTCTCCACAAATACAGCTTCCAGTAAGAGTACTTACCAGGGTGCTTTTTGTTTCTGTTAGCAAATAATGATTAAGGTGATCAAGCAATCTTCTTTTTTCATATTGTGAGATGATACTTGTTACAAAGTACAAGTACTTGGAATGCTGTGTAGTGGAAGGATGTAATTAACAAATAGGTAGTGCATTAATTTACCACATAGCGAGCTCTGTGTCCTGGTCGCATGTGGTTGTGATGCTTTTCTCTGAGCTTTGGAGACATTTTGGTAGGCTCAGGAAGGATATTCAGCATAATAGTGTCCTAGTTACACATTTTATATTTGCAGAATGTTTTCACTGGTGAAGATGAGTGACCTCGAAAGAACACAGCTTGACTTTCAGAGCCCATGCTGTGATTCCAGAGCTAGTAGTTTAGGAAAAAGGTATATTTCTCCTGTAAACAAAGCACATTTACCTCAGTAGTCATTGAAATACAATAAATATGGAAATCCAAGATGTCTTCTTTTTGAACCATTTCATAAAATGGAAACATAGTTTAAGATGCATATTTAGTTAACATGAGACTGTATCTTTACTTTAAGTATACTAGGCTAGGAATGATAAAACAGAGTATCTTCTAAAGTGGGGGGAGGTTGTTCTTTAATAACAATCATTATTGGTAATATATTGTATAAACCACAGTGGATATTACTAGTTTAAGGTATTATTATATTTTATATTTTATTATTTTGAAATAGAAAAGCAGGAAGCAGTTTTGAAATGCGTCATTTTTAATAAATAGATTCAAATGCTACTGTAAGTATAGGTAGGATTAGCTTCAAAAATCTTCTTTGCTATTAAAATCTGTTGCAAAAAAAGTTTTGTTCTGTCAAACAATAAAGGTCATCCTTTTCTTTAATAGCAAACTAGGATGACTGAGTGTCTATCACTTTGGAAGTGAACCCTAAAATTAAGATAACGGTTTCTACACACTTAGGATAATAATTTTGGAAATTAAAAGGAGAAAAAAAAGCACACACAGAGAATAGTATGACAAGGACTTCTAAGTTTCCAGTACAGGTAAAGCTCAATTAACAAAGTAAATGTGTTAATGAGTGTCACATCCTTAAGAAAAAAAAATATGGTAGTAAAGGCAGAAATAAAGTGGAAAGAACTGGGATGGGTTCCTATGCCACAAAAAGAAACTTTTTGGTTAGAGGCCTTGTTAACTGAAGTACGTCTATATTTGAATGGAAAAGCAGAGAACTAGCTGTTGAATACACTGGGAAGTTGCTTCTTAGGCAAAACTCCTATCATATCCCATCCTTCAATATGGACATAAGGTACTGTACTGGCTTCAGTGTAGGATTTTTTGAAATTTTTACATAGCGCTCCATTTACTATTGGGTCACACTTCAGCAGCGTCTGGAGGAGCACACAATTTCTACCCATTTTATAGTTTCACAAAATGTTGAATATGTCTCCTGAAATGAATAAGGTGGAGCTACCTTACTTTTTTCAGCATGATAATGAAAAGTATGTTGGTGCATCTGCTGGAGTTCAAAGACTGTAAAACCCAGATGTCTGAAACTTAGCATGGATACTAAGAGGGCCCTAGTAGTGTGCATCTTGGTATTATTTTATTTTAAAATGGATTAATTTTTATTAATCAATCTGTCCATAACTAACAGTATCATATTGGATAGCTAGGTGGCAGCCACCAGGCTCCACAGGAATATGAGGAGTATAGACAATGTAGAGCAGACTCAGAGAAGGGCAACAAGGATTATAAGAAGTATAAAGAAAAAACATGTGAGGAAAGCTAGAAGGAGCTGGGCTTGTCCATCTTGGTAAGGAGAAAACTGACATAATTGTGCTTCTTAAATATCTCCAGGACTATCACAGAGAGGAGAAGGCAGGCTTGTTCTGTGATATTGCAGAAGGTAAGACCAGGTCTAATGGTTTGAAGTTACAAAAGGGTAGATTTCAAGCGTACATTGGAAGAAACTTCTTGACATTTAGAGTGGTTTGGCAATGGAACCAATTGACTAGAGAGGTGGTGAGGTCTTCTTCTCTCGATGGGCTCAGAAAGCGGGTAGACAGCTACCTGCTGGGGATGCTTTACTGAAGATCTTGTGCTGACGAAGGGGGTGGACTCGATAGCCCTTTCCAACTCTGTCATTCCATGATTCTGTGGTTCCTTGGCTGTAAGAGGACTCCTCAAAAGTATAGGTCTCAGTTTGGTCCAGAGGAAAGTGGTTGTGGTGGGGAAGTATTAAGTTAGCATCTGACTCTGCTCTTGTAGTCAGATACACAGCAGGCACTCTTTTGGATCTTGTGAAGGTCCTCAAAAGATCACCATGCTGGTCCAAGATGTTGTCATCCTTGTGCATCTGGCTGCAGAAGTACAGATGGATGCTGCCTGGCCATCCCTTCTCTATTTCTTTGGCAGCTAAATGGCTGTGGAGAGGATAGTGAGTGAAGAGCATGGATGGTGGGGAGGAGGCAGTTATATCTGATGGATCTTTACAATCCACTACCACTAGATTTTGGCCAGAGGCTCAGTGTTCCTGGAAAGGATTAGAAAAAGAGTTACGAGTGGGGAAGGCTGAATGAATCCTGGAGTGGGAGTGGAGTGGGAGAGAGAAAAAAAGACCAGTGAGAAAGAAAGTGTTTGGTGTGAGGGAGAAGAGTAAAACAACAACAACAGAGGAAGAAAGAAAAAGAACTGGTGGGGGAACCCACACAAGACTAGTACTGGCAGGATGAGTACTAGGTTGGAGAAACACTGAAAGCAATACTGTTGAGGGGACAAAAAAGAGCAGGGGGGAGTACTGAAGTACTGAAGAGGGAGTACTGAAGGGGCAGCCTTAGTCCTCTACCCTTTAACACTGTATAGCAGGAAAAAGTTTAAGGAGGGGGAATCAGGAATAAATATGTCCTTTCCCCCTAGTATGTGCTGAAAAAGAGAACTGCAAGCTCTGAGTTGGCTGGAGCCCTGAACAGCGATGTAAGTATACCTCAATTAACAAAGTGGATTTGTTTCTGGACTTCTTTAGCAGAAACTGTGGTACTAGAGGTAGAAATAACATGGAAAAGATATGGATAGATTCCTACCCCACAAAAAAAGAAAAGTAGTTCAATATGTTTTAGCAGACTTTTTATTGAAAAAGTAGGATTATTCAAAATTAACATGTGAAATGAACCAGCTGGATCAGATAAGCCTTGTATAAGTAAACAAAAATATTTTGAATCTTCTAGAAACCACTTGAAAGCTTCTTCCAAAATGTACCGTAGGATGATTTTTTTTAAAAAAAAAAGACTGTCCACATTTCTTAAGATTTCCATTTTGGTGATAAAACTTAGAGATATATGCTTTTTCAACATGCTGCAATAACTGGTGAGACAGGCTATCTGCTTTTCCCTTTTCATTCTGTTTTGCACTTTACACATATTCAGTAAGTGATTCTGGAGGCAGCTGTTTACCTTGCCTGTTGTACATAAGTACACACGGTTACAGAAGGATCATCTGGAGCAGAACCTCATTCTTTCCTAGGTCAAGCTTTATTGCATTGTTTACTACAGGCGCTCTGCTACAACCCAATACTGAAAGTCTGTCTTTCTGCAGCCCATCTTCACTATCAGTTAAAAGAGTTATGTGTCCATTTGTTGTTGTATTTTAACCTGTTGTTCATCACCTTGATCCATAGGAAGAGGTGGAAAGAAAGAAATATTATTTATTGTCGTTATTATTATCATCGTAGTTGTCTCAAAACTGCAAAAAAAACCTTCTAGCTAGACAGATGACAAGGGCTGGGCTGATTTCCCATAAACAGTCTTTGTAAAAACGAACTTCTTTGTCAGAGATTTTATCAGGTGCTTCTTTGTTAATTGGGGTATACCTATACTTCTTTTTCACAACACGCCTATTCAGAAGCAAGTCTTGTTAAAAGTACTATTCTGGTTTTCTGATTAAGTGCTCAACAAAAGACAGAAAGATATCATTGATTTTTCATGTATTTAGGTCTACTTGACTGTAACAGTGCATACTGTCCTGCTTTTTCTTGCAGGCACTGATCTGTGTGTACTATTCTCCTGACAAACTGTTTCCCTTACTTTCTGGTAGCTGCCTCATTTTCTAACTGAAATTAGCAACTGGAGATATGTAGCACTGTAATTGTAGTTGTGCATGTTTACGTGTTTCTTTCTTAATATTGTTTTGTGAATATTACAGTGATAACTTCTTTTTGTTGGTATTGTGCTTGGTGATGGTCTTGCTAGCCAGTGTCTTGTTTCATTGGAGAGGGGTGAGAAGTTCTGCTCTGGGAAGCAGAATGACCAGTTTGTCCATAAGGGTAAGCTGTAGGGCTTCAGACTACCTGATCCTGTTGAGTTAAAGGAGAGGAAAATTATTATTATGGAGAATACTTAATTTATTTTGATTAGCCTGATTGGTTAATTTTAGTTCCAAATACATCATCATTATGGAAAATAGTTTGTTCATATACTACAGAAATCAGCATGTTTCCTCTATAATATGTGAAGCACCACTCTGTTGATCCTATCTGCAGTGAAATGTGAGTTTCATTTTGGTTGATATGCATTCAGAGCTTGGAAAAGTTACATTTTGGATTTCAGTTCATGAAATCCCCAAAATCCAACCAGAATTGCTGCTGGCCACAATTCATTGTTAACTTTTGCGCCCTAGGAAAGACTAATTCACATTTCTGCTTTTCATTGTCTCATAACATTCATGTTGGCCTGAAGAACAACATAATCCTGTATTTGGAGTAACATTTGAGTTCTACGTCAAATTTTTCATATTATAAAAATAATGTGATTATGTCAGGAGCATTTGGATGATCTGTGTGATTGGACAGAGATTAAATGTAATACAGGGGCTGCAAACAGCATTAGTTTGAAATTACTACTCTTTGAGCATATTCGTGTGAAATATATCTGAGTAGGATAAACATGCAGTTTCAGTTCCTGCTTAGTTGTATAGTGTTATGTTCTTAGTGGTAGACCACCTTTAGTGAAACACACACACAGAGTAAAGTGTATCTAGTATCCTTAGTTTAGGTTAATTTTTATTTTTAAAAAAGAAGAAATGATACAAACTTACTCCTTATTTTTATAGTGTTCATGGTTAATTAAATAAATGTTCTAGCTATGAATATGAATTTATACTTTTTATAAAAGTGCTTTAAATTTGATAATTTACTGGATATTTCATTGATAGCTTGTTAGATGTAAATAAAGTTAATATCTATTGCGGTCCCAAGAACAGTGGAACTATTCTTTTGAAACTGTTGAGAATCAACAGAGGATATACCCACCATTTAAGGGGTGCCTTACACACTGATCGCTATTGTTGTGTGGCTTCAAGTTGTTTCTGACTTATGTGGACCCTAAGGTGAATCTGTCACAGGCTTTTCTGTGGGCTGAATGTGTGAGACCCATGGGTTTCCATGACAAAGCAGAGAACTGAACTCTGATCTCCAGGGTTATAGTCCAGTTCTGCAACCACTACACCACACTGGCTCCCATATACACTAATACCTAGTTATAAATAACATATGGTCCTTTAATAGCTAAACTAGATATTGGTACCATCTACAACAGTTCTTTTAAATAGTTCCCTGAGCCCATACCACATTGTTCACAAAAGCTTTTCTACACAGCTCGCAAAAGGAGAATCCCATCTTCATGAACTTTGAGGAAGCATGAGTCTCCTAGTAAACAGTATTTCAGAGAGCATACAGCCAATGCAGTGCAGTAGTTTTGGTGTTGAAAATCTGGAGAGCAGATTTCAAATCCTCATTCAGCCATGGAAGCCCACTGGGTGGCCTTGGGGAGTCAGAATCTCTTAACCTCAGAAGAAGGCAAGAGCAAATTCTCTGTGAATACATCTTGCCAAGAAAACCCTGTGATAAGCTCACCTTAGGATCACCATAAGTCAGAGATGACTTGGAGGTGCACACAACAACAACATTTTTCAATGCAAAAAATGCATTTTTTAAAAAAATTGGTCACTGCTGGTTTTGTCATAAAGGCTGATTGCAGCTTATGGAGATCTGGGGTAGTCAAAATGAAGCAGGTTCAGCCTCTGGATCCTCTGCAATTACTCTTATCTACAGAATTCGTTTTTAGTAGAGATGGGCCAACCGAATCCTCGAATCCTGGGCGAGGATTCGAGATTCAAGAATCTGAATCCCTGTGCCAGATTAGGCAAACTGAATCTTTCAAATCCACCAACCAAATAGTTTGTTGGAGACCGGGACACCTGAAAACCTGGGAGACCAAGATGCCTGAAAACCTCGGAGAACAGACACACAAGGGGAGATGGCAAGTAGGTGACTTTTTCCCTTAGAGTAATAATGACGTTTGCTAACAATTTCACAAATTACATCTGGGGTTGTATTCTATGATATTTAAATTGAACATTTAATAATTAAGTTCAGCGCTTGACTGGAAGATACAGTCTTCTTGAGATTTCAAGGACAGCTGAAGATTCCTTTGCATAGCTGCCTTGCAAGGCTCTTTCATACACAATTCTGGGGTTTCTAGTTTTACAAGATGTCACAGCCTTCTCTGCCAAAGTGTGCTGGTGCATCATCAAACTACAAACCCCAGGATGCCATAAGGAGCTATGCAAAGAAAATATAGTTTTGACCTGGATTATCTCTCTACTGTAGTATGTGGTCCTGTTTACACAGGCAGGAAAATGTGGGATTAATCCACATTTTCCTGCCTGTGTAGGAATAACCTTCATGTCATTTTCAATCTGGGGAGATCCTAAGACAAAACTGTGACAATTGTCCTGGCCAGATTTCTTCAGAGGGAGGTTTGCCTTTGCCTAGGCTTTTGCTAAGGCTGAGAGAGTGTGTCTTGTCCAAGATTATCCTTCTTTCCCTTGCTTTTTAAACCCTTTTTTTAAAAAAAAAAAAGATGTGAGATTTGTGGATTCCCAGAACCTTTGAGGAATTTGGATCTGGAAAATTCTGTATTCATCCCATCCCTAGTTTTTAGTACATAACAGTTAATGGCTTTCTGACCAAACTATGCATTTGCAAATGTGAACACTGTAGCCCTAAGAAGCTTTGAACAAAATGCTTGAGATGATCGGAGTTTTTATTTATAATGCATTAAGATGATTAGTCTAACTTGGAATTATTTGCAAACCTTTGAATAGAGATTTTTTTTTTCACATATACAAAAGAGAATACATTGTATTGTTCTGTTTGTGTTTTTGGAAAGTGTTGTAAATTCATTAGATAACTAATTAACATTCTGATGCAGATTATAAAAAGCAAACATAAAATGCAAAAGCTCCTGTTAAACAGGAGAGCACATGAAGCAGTTAGTTGCAATCTCTTACAATTAGCTTTTGTTATGATTTACCTGATGATCTGTCAGGTTAAGTTATTTGCACAAATGGGGAGATGTGTTTGTGACTTTGTTTTCAAAACAGAAGGACTGCATTTGATTTTCAAATATGTAAAATAGGGTCAATCCCTCACAGCCCAAAGGAATCAAACTCTGCAAGGGCAAGCGGGTTCTCAGCACTGTTACTTCTGAAAGTACAATTTTACTGTGGAGACAAGCTTATCAGTGCTTTTAATTATGTTTAATGTATTATGCTGTACACTACCCAAATACCTAATATGAAATAGGCTGGAGTAGACATGTTTTAAATAATGTATAATAAAACAAAAACAATTTACTAGTTGATTGAATTGTCTAGGTCTGTTTAGATCAGGAACATAGAAGTAGCAACAGATGAACTATGTTAACAGTTGGTCCCACTTTTCTTGTTGAGATTTGAATTGGTATTAAGGATTACCTGTTAAAAAGTAATCAAAGATCTCTTTATATGCCATTACTGTAAAAAATGTAATCTAGTAGTAGCAGCTTGGCTACCATTTGTCTACTAGTTAATATATTTAAATACATCTGTTTAGGATGAAAGTTTTATGTTTCATTAAAATGAATTAAAGAATGTAGTAACTCCAACATTGACTTCATTGGTTCTATAACCTTTCTTGCATTCAAAGACAAATCTTCTCCAGTCACCCCTTAAATCCCCAGGTAGCTATATTACTTCAGGTATCTTAACTTATACAGCCAGAATACTTGCTCGTTCTCACTGAAGTTAACAGTCATTAACCTTGGGGGAGAGTAGAAGGGTCCCCAGAGCATAGTTGGTCACAGATCCCCTCTGTATGTGGGGCTCACAAAGTCACAGCTGTGTTACTTATTCTGTACTAATTAAGAGTTACTATGAATCTGTTTGACAATTAAGGACAGAATGAACTTTAGTGCAGATAGGCACTATGGGACAGTAAATAGTTCTAAAGCAAGCAAAAAGTCAGCATAGGAAATACTGCTGACAGTGTGGACTTTCTTTTTAATGGCATGCAGAGTAAAATGTCTGAATTAAATGTCTACATTTGGTATTCCATAACCATTGCAGAAATAAGTATCTAAAAATGGCATTATCGGAAACTTACAACACCAAGATAAACTTGTTTACGTAAAGATTTGTCTAGTACTGTCTGATGCAAAAGCAGATATCTAAGGCAGTTTGGATGAGGAGGAAATGGTGGGATGAATATTGAGTTAAATCCTAACATTATTTATGCTTTATCTTTCATGACTATAGCTTTTGTTGTTAATTACTAACAAAATACTTTTCATGGTATTAACGCTGTAGTAAAGGGGTATACTTTTTTTGCTTATAGAATGCAAATTTAAAACTGTCCTACCAAATAAAACCATGTGGCATTAATAAAAAATGTATAAAGTTGTTCAGTTTACCACTCCTCCTTGTTTATGTAACAGAAGGAGGGTGGGTGGGTGCCCATTCTCTCTCAGAACCAAAATGGCAAGATTTTGAAAACATAATCTCTTCTATACACACATTTTGTTTCCCATTTTTCCTCTTTGAACCTTGTTGTCTCTGTGATTTTGTAGGTGTTTTGTGTGTGTGTGTGTGTGTGTGTGAGGGGGGTATTAAAGCAACAAATGCATAAAAGTTACCATTCTTACATGAAGCCATAGCACTGCAAGCAGCATGACCAGTGTTTGAATGCTGCCTTTCTACATATTTTAAAAAGACATTAATAGGAAGTATGTCTCTATTTCACGGAAAAAAATGGTACAAATGTGTCATTATCACACTTCTCATGCATCACTTTATCACATTATGGTTACTTTATCTTTATGGTCAAATCTATATTATTAGAAGTTCTTTACCCAATACTTCTGCCACCATGTCATGACCTAAATCTTATTCTTACCCATAATTCCAGCTATAATAAATCCGTTGCATTAATGGGATTTACGTATCTTAACTCACAATTCAGCAATCAAGTTGACAACTCTAGATGGGACTAACCAACAGAGTTTAGGATTATAATCTGTTTCCTTGCTCCATTCTCTCAGTAGCTGAATTTAAGAACAAAAATTCCATAGAGCAGAGGTGGACAACTTTGGTGAGTCTGGGAGCCAAACTTGTGCCCACAGAACCCATGGCAAGCCATATGAAGCAACAAAGCGAGTGAGTGAGTGGATGGGAGAAGAATATAACCAGAAGTAACTAGATAGCCATTTCTGGCTTTGATTTTGGGGTGCATGGTCCAGACTGTGGAGCCCAAACCTCTCTGTTCTCCAAAGTGCTACTCCAGCAAACCTTTAGGAGCAACCAACTCCATTTCTCTCCACTTTTTGCTTGCTACTGAGAGAGTATTCAGGGATAGGGTAGGTGGGAGACCATGTTTCATGTTGTCCCTGGGCTTCATTTGCTCATCCTTGCTATACAACGTTGGTGGACATTGTACTGATACTCCTCACATGGACCACATATCCTTGCATTCTGAAAGGTTCTGAGAAGTTGGGAAGGGTTTTCTTTTTAATGTTCCTGTGTGTGTGTGTGTGTCGGGGGACTTTTGGTGTGATTTTCCGTAGCAGTAATCCCCAGATCATACTAATCTTTTAAAAAATATTTTGGAGGCTAGTGAACTTCTGTTCTTAAAACCAAAGTATAATGGATTTGTATACAAGTAATATTTATATAAGATGAATTCTTAAATATATATGTCATATTACCACTAATAAAACATTTAGTTTTAACAAATTATATATATTTAATAATCCCTAGGTTGCACATTGAGAGAAAGATGGAGTAGGAATAAGGAAATAAAATTGGTGAATAGTAATTTAGCTTTTGGTAAACCGACTATAACAGGAACTGGTTCTTCTCTTTAACCATTCTTTATCCATTTTTCCTAAGAACTGCATCCTGTTAAGTCAACTAATTATCCCAGGATGCTTGTATGACATTTCTTTCACCGATTAAACTCTGCAGCCTTGGATTAATGATGACTGTCTCCAGACCGTGTTCATTCTTCCCTCTGACATAATACAGTGCACCCACTGTATATGCAGGGGCTCCATTCTAGGAACTCCCATGTAAAACAGAAAATGCTAATAAAGTCAGTGGATGCAATGTATATATTCTTGTTTTGTCCACTGACTATAGGGGGACATGAGGCTTTGCATGACCTCACATTCTTGCATGTGGAGGACACATGGGAGGAGTGCCCACTACACCTGTTATTACCTCAGGTTCACCATTTTCAACTGACATTCAGGCCTGACTCCGAAATCCCCCTTTTATGCAGTGATCTGCCCTAGGTGTCTCCTTGAGTATTGTCCCAGACTTTAGCTTCTGTTGGCCGTACAGTGTTTTCATGCTTTCCCTATCTTTTCTGACATCTGCTCCCAACAGCTTTTTTCTTTTTAACAGTCTTACTGCTCTCAACTGTCCTTCTTATGGATTGCATATGGCAGAAATCCACTGCTAATAAGATTCACAGTGGTCCGAATTCATCACCCCACTATTTTCTAATCCAAGGACCAGTGGATTACCCTGGAATGTTCACCTTATGTCTGATCACAATATTAATAGGTATTCTTTCACTTAGTTTATAGGGCAGAAATCTTCTGCAGTCCTTAGCATGTAGGATTCTAAGCTAATCGTGAGTTTGCTGAGGCATGGCTGGTATTACTAAAAAGTGGCAATGTAACAGATGTTTTGTCCATCTGCTAATCTGACCTTTAAACAGTTTAACCTCTGTTCCAAGTACACAACAGAATGTACAGTACTTTATACTTTACCATTGTATTTAAAAATGAAAAACAGTAACATTCTTTTTGCTACACCTATACATGCTATCGATGGGATAGGATAGGGTAAGATATTATGAGGGTTAGTGTTTCCAAGTAGACAGGGTTTAAGTAGAGGTCTACGTAGAGGGTGAGAAGGATTGAGCTGTTGGAGATTGTGACAGTGTTAGTGGCCAACTGCTCAACCAGAAAGAGGACATGTGGGTATTTATTTCATTTCACTAGGTTTTTTGCGGGTTGCATATTGCAGCAGTTAGTCAAAGACATGTTGAATCAATTAAATAACTGAGGTGGAATCATTAACAGTAAAAGAGCTTAGCTACTGTTTGAATGTGGGAGGCCATTTGAAACACAGAATTAGCATTACTTTATTTGTCTTCTTCCATGAAAAGGAGAAGAGAGACAGTTTGATGTCTAAATGAAGTAATCTTTCAAAACAAAAAAGATTATATTTGTTAAACTGTATAAGAAAAAAAAAAGTCCAAAGATAATATGGCTTTGTTCGCAGTATTACATAAAGAAGATTAAAGACGGGAAACAAGCTGCTTAAACACTGTAAACTAATTAGTTCGATGAATTGTTTTCCCGAGGTTCATGAGATATGAAACATTGGCACCAGTGCGTGAAATACACTCTGCCTCAGTGCTCTTTTCAATTTATTTTTCTGTTAGTGTCATACGTATATAAAAAGAAAGCAACCAAAAAGAAAGAGGTTACAGAAGGAGACCAAAGCCTGGCATATGATTGAAGCTGACATTTTGTCATTTTAAGCCTGGTGCAGGAGGTCCTTCCTTGTAATACCCTTGTATAAATACCAGCTTCATTTTCTGCCATCGCCAGCTATATTGCAAAATGATGTCATGACAAGGCCCACAGGAATTCCTTTTGTTGCTCAGAGCCACTTTGGCAGCTCCAAGCTAAACTAATCATGAGCAAGCTGAGGCATTATTAATTAGTCTGCCCAGTATCAAGGTATTTAGAGAGGAAAGGGGAGGAGGGAGAGCCCACATGGTAAGAAAACAGGGGCAGGTGTTTGGCACAGAAAACTTTGTGTTTGGTTTGCCTTTTCTTCCCTGTAAACTGACATACACATCTTTAATGAGGCAACAAGTGTATACATTCAGCGTACTCTCCTGGAAGTGTCTGCCATTGTGTACTAAATAAATCCCTAAAAAGAAAAAATTACATTACATTTGACTGCCTAGTTATTTTGAAGCTCTGTTCACTGTACAGTATTTTCTTTGTATATGTGTTAAAGAACCTCAAAACATCACATGAATTTGCTTGTAGCAATACTCCTTCCTTACTTGATCTGTATCTGCATGCCCTCATTTCTGTTGGGTAGAAAAGAAGACATTCAAAAATCCAGCATGAATGTTTTCTGAGTGAAAGAAGTTTGGCAACACTGTAAGTAAAAAACAAAGAGCCAGCATAAGGCATTCTGCTGCCTCACACGAAACAGAATCCCATCCTACCTTTTCTGTGTCACAGAATCCAACCAGATAGCTATATTGATACACCGGTGTACACTCAGAAACAAACCCTATCTTATCTATTTGTGGAAGCTAAAGAATGTCTGGCCTGATTTGTGCTTGGATGGAAAATGATGAAGAAGTACTAAGATTTTTACTTAGAGCGAGGGAAGAATCTCAGTAGAAACCCTGAGGAGTCAGTACAAGGCTTTATAGGTTACTAGCATATTTACCCGGCATTGCCCGGGATTTTATTTTCTCATAGGTAAGTTATCCGGAGGAATTAGATGCAGTTAAATTACACAGACCTGTGTCTCTAATTCCCCAAACCGTCTTGTCCAGTACTTGTAACTTTTCCTCGCATTCCCCAATCCAATCTGTATTCAAAGTTACTAACATACAGAGGTTGGGTTCTTGGGGGGACTTGCTGCTAGGCCTCATCTCCATAGCAACCAGCCTGTTCAGAGCTCTCTGGCTGCGAATTCTAAAGGCCCCTCCCTGAACTGCCAACCCCCAGGATTCCATAGAATCTTCACAGGGAGCCAGTCACCCAGGATTTTATTTTCTCGTAGATAACACTTGTTAGAAATACTGTAGGAATTACCTTACCTTACCTTAGGAGTTAAATATTAGTTGAAACACAGATTTAAGATCCTGTGTCTCTAATTCCCCAAACTGTGTTGTCCAGTACCTGTAACTTTTGCCCGTATTCCCCAATCCAATCAGCATTCAGAGTTGTTAGTATACACAGGTTGGTTTCCTGAGGGAATACAGTACACTGGCCTTCTCCTTGGTGCTAGGCCTTGTCTTCATAGCAACCAGCCTGAGGGCCAAGAGCTCTCTGGCCGAGAATTCTAAAGGCCCTTCCTTAAACTGCCAACCCTAGGATTCCATAGAATCTTCACAGGCAGCCAATCCGATGAGGGCTTCTCGACTCACACAGCCTATCATAGGATGTTTTTGCCTGCCTGACACAGACAAATGGACAAATTCACATTTTGTCTTTTATATAGTAGATTACCACTATAACACTGTGGAGAATGCGTGGAAATTAACAAGGAGCCAGTGGAGCTGTTGCACAAAGGGAGTTGTATGGTACCTGTAGCCAGCCCCGGTTAACGATCTGGCTGCTGTTCTCTGGACCAACTGAAGTTTCTGAGCGTTTTTCAAAGACAGCCCCACATTAAAGTAATCCAAATGGGATGGAACGGGACATGTGTTACAGTGGCCAGATCTGACTTCTGATTGCTTCTTTCTGCTTGGTAGTAGCAACGTATTACACTTATATTATTAGTGTATTACAGACTATAATTTGTGCAAGGTAAGGTTATAATTTACTTTAAAAAATGACTCGTGCTTTTAGCAGCTTTCTAGCACACACAGCAGTTGGACAACCAAACTGTATATTGAACTGAATGTTTAGATGGAATTGAATTCATAGTGTGTGAGAGAGATTTTCAGGTGTCTTCTAAGAGATTCTAAACACAACTGATTTTCCTGATGCAGTATAAACGTGTAAGTCCAACCTGGAATTTAATATATTCATGTATTTGTTGCTTGATTATTATATGTATGCAAATTTGGGATAGCCATAGTATCAAATGCTGAAAAATTGTGTGTTGACCTAAATTATTATTAGCTGTACAGGATCAGATCAAACATCCAAAAGGACCTAGAAATGAGCGTTGCAGAAGGCTGGAATCCAAAAGAAGATTGGAGAAATATTGAAAGCATTAGTATATTTTTATTAGTATAATAATATATTAATATATTTTTCTTTTTCTTTGTAATTAGGCAGAGATAGGCATCCACCTGAAGAAACAGATTTTGAGGGTCATGAAAAGGCACCAAATTGTTAGACATTAGTGAAGTATTAGGTATTTTTACCAGCAGACAAGAATGCTTGTGGGATTTTGTACCTCCTGTATTAAATAATGCATCTTGACTTAAACGGGTACAGGCATTATTTACGGCTCTGCCTCCAGTAGCAAAACATTGTGGGCAAACTCTGAGTAAATGACTTAAGTCTTGGACAATCCATACTGACATGGAGAATAAGTTTGCATAAATGATATTCAGTGTTATCATCTTTTTTAAAAAAATTGCAATTTCATCCTAGTGGTAATCTTATAGCATTCCTGTCTCTCATACACATATCCATCTATGCTATAGCAACTGGCTGGGGCCGTTTTAAAATTCTGTCATATAATTTTGTACAAAGTGTAGATCCTAAAAGCAGTGAAATCTAGCCATCTCAAACCCTGACAACAGGTTACTGAAAATTTTGCAGCATCAGCTGAGAACTGGTTAGAGAAAACAGTCCTGGGAGTCCACAGTATACATGAAGAAATGACATATGATATATTTCTTCATACCCGTTTTTTTTTTACCAATTTCTTATGGAGTCACTCCAAAATATTGTGTTTCTCTTTTTTGACCAGCTAATATGCCAGAAAAAGCTGTTACTTTACAATGTACTTTTAAATATTTCTTAGCACATGAAAATGTATGTCTGACACATAACAAGTCTTTTCCAGTCACCTCAGCAAGGGTAAAATGTAGTTATCTAGATGTGAATATTTCATTTAGGAAGCTGACTAATGAAGCTGATTAATTCACAGTTGGTGTTAACAAACATGATCGGAGAATGAAACCCTAGTCTTTTTCACACAATAATTAGATACTGAGGGACCTAGATAGATTCCAGAAGGAAGCCTGTGTGACTCTCCTTTATTTATTAAGACTTCTGTGAACTCTTGTTAGCCTGCTTACTATTCGCTCTTTCATTATTCCTCCTCCATTTTTCAACTGTCTAGAAATTTGCAACTTTTACGCTGTATATGGTTTTTCCATCCAGATTTTATTACTTTTTCACAACATTTATTGGCAGTCTCAATCTGACAAGTCCTAATTACTTAATGGGTCCTGGCTACACTCAGTGTGGCATGATTTTTCCTCCCCTCAAACATCTGTTTAGATAACTTCTGAAATTTACAAAACCTTTGTGTAATTCCATAGCCAGACCAGCACATTAGAAATCTCAATCAGTGTTTGTTTGCTGCTAATTAATCTGTGCAAACCAATGGGAATAGATTCTCTATTAATGCATTTCAGGAAGCAGATAGAAATCTTTGTGTCATTTTAAGGAAATTACTTGTCTAGTTGTTTTGACTTTTTTTCCTCTTGAAAGTGAAGTTATGGTGCTGCTGATTTGATTTTATTCATTATTAATTAGGGAGAAAGAAAGGCTAAGAAATAAGAAATCTTAGTTGTCACCACTGTGTAACAGAAACAGCTGTGTAATGTGGCACCAGTGGGTTATTAAATATGACATAATGAGTAGTATTTCTATCATGGCATTATATATCTGTCATAGATTTTGTCAGGCAATTTTTTTTTCAAAGTTTGAAATCTTTCTCATGTATTTTCAGCGGGTATCATTTAAAATGTCCAGAAATCCCACTGCAACCAATCAGCTTGTCTTTTTCTAAATACCTTAGTTTGATTGATGGCTTGTTAGGTAAATAGAAAGCCATAGGGAACTTAATTTACTTGTTATATGATGCAGTGGTAGCTTGACATGGGTAATGTTGGTTAGCTTCATTTGTGGCCCGTTATCTTGCAGTTTGTGACACATTATTTTGCGTTATTTTATCTTTCACTGTAATGCAGCATGGAACACAGACGTGTCTAATTATTTCAGTATTTCAATGTGATGTATTCTTTGTAAGTGTTCATTTTCATTTTATATGTTGCTACTGTTTAATTAACCATTTTAAAATATTTGATTGTATCCAAACTTAGTCATACTTATAATAGATCCATGGAAATCAGTAGGAATTAAGTGTTACCAATTTTAGTTTTTTCTGGATCTAAGCCATTAATTTTGTGGTTTAGGCCCAACTGTAAAGGTGTGCAAAAGACACAAGTACAGAATTGTGACAGGGAAGCATAAATTATGATACACCCCTGTTGTAGAAGGCAGGAGAATCAGGAAGTCAAATTCAGATTTCCCCACTTCTTTAAACCACTCATATGCTTCCTTGATGATATGTTCCTTACCTTTAATGGTGTAATAGTTACAACACATAATGTAATAGTGACTGCATTCAAAATCAGCGTCTGGATTGCCACCTAAAACTGTATATCAGTACCGGATCAAAATGTTCTTTGAGTCTCTTTTGGCAAGTCTTCGCCCCCTTCTTTTTAGCATGAGCTAGAATAAGTATAATAGTGTTTGTATCCTTACATTATCCAATGATTGTTTATTGTTTATATGAAAATACTGGAGGATATTGCTTTGAGACAGATAGTTATTTGTTATCTTCATCTTCATCTGAGTAAAGTTCTAAAACCCAGATTATAGATCTACATTGCTGAAGTATTCAGTGTTGAGGAAGTGTTCCTAGATCCATCTTTGTCAATGGAGGCCAAAGTTAAACTCCTTGGCTCAGAATGCTTAACAGCAGCTCTGACTATAGCCTACTTGGATAGGGTTAGGATTTCCCTGATAGACTACAGTAATGCACTCTTCGCAGGGCTGCCCTTGTAAATGACCCTGAAGGTGCACAGATACTGCAAAATGAAAGCAGTAACTTGGCTGACAGAAATACCACATCGGCAACACATAACAACAGTCTTAAAGAACTTGCACTGGCTGCGAATACTTTTCTAGTCCAAATTCAGGATGCCCTAAATGGCTTGGGGTCTCAATAGTTGGGGGAGCACATTTTCCTGCTTATGTCTACCTGACAACTGAGATCTGATGGAACAGATCTCCTCTGTGTGCTACCCATGGGAGAAATGCATTGTGGAAGGACATGAGAGAAGACCACCTCTGTTTTGGCATCCCATTTGTGGAATGCCCTTCTCTTGGAGGTTCAGTTGATACCAGTATTGGTTTCCTTCTGCTGCCAAGTCAAGGCATGACTTTTTATTTATAAAAATGGGAGGAGAGGGCTAATTTACTTTTTGAATATGAATGTACATGGTTTAGCTGTTTTAGCCTTTTTAGATAATATAACTTATTGACTTGCCCAGTAGGTTTTCATCCTGTTTTTGTTATCCTATTGCTTTTAACCAGGAATTGTTTTAAACTGTTCAAATACTTATATGCTGTCCTGAAGACCAATGATGAAGGTCAGCATATAAATATTTTAACAAATTGTCTTTATGGTGACAGAATGAATTATAGAAATATATTCTGGCACCAGCTATGTGAATTCATTGGTCCATAATCAATATCTGGCATTTAGCAGTGCTTGGAGAAGCAAACATTTTGTGGAGTTGTGACTACCTTTCCATAAAACGGAGGGTTGAATGGACAATAGAATGGAATGATAAGCATTAAAAGTTCTTATAAACCAATGTGGGTAGGCTGTATGAAAAATGCTGGCAGGTGGCTTAGAACTCCATTTACAGTGTTAAAATTCCAGCATATCAAAGTGTTTGCTAACAGTGTATTTCACTCTTTTCATCAGCTCTGCATTTGCATCCCATCAATGAATCAAGTAGCTTTATTTCAGAAGTGAATATGGCTCAGATAACCGTTCAGGCTCATGTTGCTGATCCATATCTGTTTGTGATTCTATTCCTTTTACCTCCCACATGGGTTGTACCTTTCTAGTGCAAATGAGCTGCCACTAGTGCCTCTGCTTGATCTCTCTGCTACAGATGTCTCTTATTAACTTGACTGTGACAGGCCACCAGGATATAGTTACAGAGGTTGACAGATCCCAGTGTCCTTAGAGGCTATACCCTGTCACCTGACACATTCCTTGTGCTAACATCCTTTTGGCAAGCTTTTTTAATGACTCAGTCCATCTTGTACCTGCGTGTTTAATATGAGGAGTGTAGAGTGATAGCCACTAAAAGATAACAAAGAATTTATAGTAGCAGAGCAATTACAGTGTCAGCTTTGATTTAGTAACATAAGAGGTGTGCCATTAGATCCCCTTTGAAAAATTCTAATACAACACTGCACCCAAAACAGTGTTTCTGAGGCAGTCCTAAGCTCAAGTAATGAATGTACAAAATAAATGGCAGGAAATGATCTCTCAAAGAGTTATTGTACTCTGCACTTCATTTCATTTTAGAGTGGGAGGTTATGAGGCTGTGTGTTATTATGAAACAAAAATTCTGCCTTTCAGTACATGTACAACAAATCAAAGCAACATTATTGTAACTATTTCCTAATCAACTTGATCATCTGCCATATATTAGCATACATCAAGAATACAGATATTTCCTTTCTATTTAAATGTATAAGAGATCTCAAGAAACCTGTCATGATCTGAACCTGGAAATGTAGATGGATAGAACTTACGTAATCAGGGCTGCTTCAGATACAGAAGTTCAAATAGCTAGAATCACAAGGCCTTTGAATATTTAGACTGAAGCTATTCTCTGAAATTCATTAGTAGCCTGCATTTTCTTCTTGGAGGAATAGAGTGAGACAGGAAGGATCTGGGAAATATAGGTCATTTGATAGAATATAGTTTAAACCAGAGTATAGAAGCTGCAGGAAACTGGTGATAAGAATGAATGAAATGGAGTCATAGGGCCTGCAGAATTTATAAAAGTCTTTGTTAATTAGCCCCTACCACCTCAGTTAAAAACTGGCAATCAAGGAAACCTGTAAATGCATATATTGGGGAACCCCCCTAAAAGGAACCAGGAAACAAACTGTCTTATCAGGCAGTCTGACCTAGAATGGTGTATATGAATCAAATGGAAAGTCAGAAAAGTTTTCTGGGCAATAAGAGAAGCTCAGCAGACAGTATGTATGGGCTTACCTGGCTGCAGGAAGTCATTTTCACCAAACAGGGAGGGTGACACACTTTGAAAAAGGAGTATATATGGGGGGGGACCTGGTAACACAGAGAAAAACTTTCCTTAAAAAAAAAAAAAGTCCATGAGGGGAAAAACACCTTTTCAAGATCATAACAATATAACACAAATGGAGGAGCAGCCCTACTATAATGGGTCAGTCTCTCTCATCCAAGCCATCAGAGATGGTGACAAACTTCTAATCTCTGTTTCAGCAAACTTTGGAATACATACTACAAAGTATTGGACAGCTGCTGCCAAGGGTGAAGGAGCCACATTGCCCCCCGGACCTCACATACATACACACCCCATTTTTTTAATTTTTAAAAAGTTTCTTTTAAAAATAGAACATTTTTCAACATTGACACTTGTTAATTAGTTAACTCGATGCATTAAGCAGATAATGGTGAAGGGTGGAAGACAGTCTGCTTTTCGGTGAGATCAAGAAACAGTAAAAGGGGATTACACATAGACAAGCAGCAGACTTCTGAATTCCCTTTTTCGGCTAATTCTAAAAATTCTAAAACTATGAAATGATCACAGGAACTTTTTTTTTTAAAAAAATAGCTAATTTGCTTCACAGTAGCTCATAACTGAAAGCCCATCTCCCCTTCCTTTTTGAGCCTGTAATGCACTTTATACCACAAGACTCGCTGATTGATTTGTACATGTGATAAAAATGCAATGTTTCTGGTCCAATATTAGGCTAGAGGCCAGTTTTGTGATTCCGTGGTGATCTCATAAAACTACGTAACGTACATTGTATACCATACTGTAAAACGTTTTTTTCTATCCTCTTCCTTATTCATCCTGCCCCTGTCTTTTTCAACAATTTTTCTGATAAATATGTCTTGAAAGGTTGCACAGAATTTTGTCTTTGTTTGCTTGTTTTAGCCTAATAAAGATACTGTCATTGTGTAGTGTTTGAATTTTATATTATACTAGTGTATTTACCCAATGTTGCCCGGGGTTTTTATTTTCCTCTTAGGAACTCACCAAACTGTCTTCTCCATTTCCTGTAACTTTGCTCCATATTTCACAATGCAGTCTATATTCAGAGTTATTTACATACACAGTTTGGGTTCCTGAGGCAGTACACTGTCCTCCTCCTTGCTGCTAGGCCTCATGACCATAGCAACCAGCCTATTTCTGTACCTGTAAATTTTCCCCATATTCCCCAGTCCAACCTATATTCATAGTTGTTAACATATAGAAATTGGGTTCCTGTGGGTATACACAGTCTTCCTCCTTACTGCTAGGCATCATCTCCATAGCAATAGGCGTATTCCAGTACCTGTTACTTTTTCCCATAGTCCCCAATCCATTCTGTGTTGTCTGGTGATGTTGACTTATTGGCTTTTTTTTTCTTTCTGTTGAATTTGTGCAATGGCTTTATGTTTTTCTGGAAGCATTTTTTGTTTTGAATTTCAACTTTAAGATTCCTCACATATGGAACCCATACAATCTACTGTGTAACTATGGCTATTTCTGCACTACACTGTTATGGTACTATTATTCTACTTTCAACATCCAGTGGAATTCTGAGGTTTGTAGTTTACTGAGGCCAAAGAGCTCTCTGGCTGAGAATTCTTAAATGCCCATCCTTAAACTACAAATCCCAGGATTACATAGGATGATGAAAGTGGAATAATAGCACTATGACAGTGTAGTGTGGAAATGGGCTATGTTGTGTATGTCACTTTAATTTTTTTCACGTATGCCTCCCAGAAGTTTTCTGGCATCCTTATTGATGGTAGACCTCGTCTCCATAGCAACTGGCCTGAATCCCAAGAGCTCTCTGGCAGAGAATTCTAAAGGCCCCTCCCTCAACTGCCAACCCCACCCAGCCAATCATATGAGGTCTTCTTGCCTCACACAGCCGATCATATGCTGACACAGACAAACGTGCAGACAAACGTTGACTTTTATATAGTAGATAGCATCTATCTATCATGTAGAGTAAATTAATTTTAAATAATAGTTAGTAATCATCATTCAGGTTGATATTTATTTATTGAAGATGGTATGTTTAGATCAAAGATACTCCTGCACTGAGGTTTTGGCTGTGGACTTTGTTTTTCTGTAAGTCCTATTATGCATCCTCTTGTGTTCTTCAGAAAAGTCTCTATAAAACATAGCCTCCTAATATTGGATTGCATCCTTATGATCCCTAGCCAGCATAGATTATACTTGGGTTGATGGGGTTGCATTCTAACAATATCTGGCAGTGTACCTGTTCAAGTCATTTCAGCCTTGGACCAATACAATTCCAATTTTTCAATATGCTGAAATCAAGTACCCTTCTTTTACTGAAGCACCCTGCCCTGTGGGTTCCAGTCAACTGCAGTAGTCTGAAACAAAGCACGTTTGATGGTCCTGCTTGGCCGTCATCATTACCAGGCAAATTGGAGACTTCAGAATACAATGATTAACGTAACTATTATTAAAAAGAAAAGGAAAGACTGTTGTAATCCTGGGCTTGTAATCAAAGTTGCAGAACCTACCTAATGAATTTAAGATTGAGAATCTAATTTTCTTAGAACTATCACTTGAGAATCAGAGTAATTATTTGCTATTGCCCTTCATGGAATATAGTTATAATTGCATTAGTGTAGGAACATTCACATAAACACTTAATTGTTAACATCCCAATTCAGAGGAAGTCATCACCCCTTCATTTTTCATTGTGATAAAAGGTGCTACATATTTTAAAAAAGAAAGCATGACTATATCCTGGGAAGCTGTATGAGAAATAGTATTTGTACATCCCCAAAGTAAGTGTCTGAAAGAACATTAGGGCTGTAATCCTGTATAGCTTAGCATAGTACAGTAGTTCTGCATGTAGACCTGTGGAAGGCTAAGCCATATACCAACCCACAACTTACCACATAACCCCTGGAGCACCTCTTCATGACTATTCCCTGCTTTGTGTAGAACAGCTATGATTAGAGAAATATCTGGCCAGATTCCCATAGCCAGGTACAACATTATTACGGCAGTGCTTAGATCTTCATAAGACCCTAGCTTATTTCAGCACAAATGTAATCGTGTTCCACCTGGCTGTGAGGAGATGCTTATGAAATCCTACCTGCTCTCCACAAAGCAGAGAATAGCCTGCAGGAGAGCCTCAGAGGCTGCTCAGTGAAGGAGGGGGAAGCTTTGGGTGATATGGAGGAAGGAAGAGAATACCAAACTGCACGGCTCCCAAAAGGACATATGCACCCGTAAGGGAAAGTTGTGCCTATGTATCTCTCTAACATGATGCGAGTCTGGGAGTATTTTGATGATCTGTTATTATTTGGAAACCAATACACACAAGTATGTATGTGTGTATCTCTGGAATATTCTATTAACCAGTATTAAGCCTTGTTTTCTCTATGGCCATTTCCGCACTACAGTGTTATAGTGCTATTATTCCACTTTCAACATCCTGTGGAATCCTGGGGTTTGCAGTTTAGGGAGGGGCATCTCTAGCCTCAGTAAACTATCGAACCCCAGAATTCCACAGGATGTTGAAAGTGGAATAATAGCACTATAACAGTGTAGTGTGGAAATGGCCTATATTTTATCAATGTCATGTTCTGAAAAGCTTCTTACTAAGTAAGTTTTTTTGTTGTGGAGGGGGGAGATAATATATATTTTATTAAACTTTAATAAAAACATGCATCAAACAGTAAAGAACGAAAATTTGGGGACTGAGGTTACAAATGAAAATCCAAATTCTATTGGTTGGTTACTGATTAAGTTTTGGGACAAAGTCAGAGAGGTGCTATGTGTAACAGTGTCAGCGGTAGTGAAACAAAACTATTCAAGGGGACATTCCTTTATGCACTTTGTCTGAAGACTTTTAACCAAAGGTTTTATTAAGAAGAAATAACTACTAAAGCCTACAATTCTTATCAATTATTTTATTTCCTAAGAACACTATTTCATTATCTTCATCTAGGAAATAACCAGCACCTTTGTTATCATTATTATGTTAAGCTGCTAGGTTATATAGTAATTTTGTATTCAGAATGGTGATAAGATATTAACAAGTGAAAGCTGCAGTGTATCCTCACTTGGTCAGTGCAATCTTCTGTCCACTGCCCCAGCCAACCTGGAACAGGAGCTGTCGTACTGGCCAGTCCTTATGAGGGAAACATTTCAGGAGAGAGGGAAGAGAAATGAAAACACATGTTCTTTCTTTTCTGATCCATTTTCCTCTTCTGCTGTGCTCTGTCAACTGCAGAAATACAGGGTACTTAGATATGCAGAACCTATAGCATTATTATTGGGTGGTCCTTTTTTCAATGACTGTGACATCTATTCTGAGAAATAGTAGTAAAGAGAAAAATGTTGAGAGCTGTGTCCTTTATAAATATATGTCAATGCAGCATTTGAGCAATTCATAGGGAAGTCTTCATATTTTAGCTTTAGCTAGTTAACTGAAAGTTTAGAAGTTTCTTCTGAAGATAACCATTATATCATAGTTTTTTTAAAAAAATCTACAGTAGGTCAAAAACTTCTAAGGGAGCTCCAGATTTTTGTATACTTTATCAGACAGATAGAAGATCTTGTTGCAGCCTCTGAGATAATTTCTTTCATTGAATAAGCGTTGAATAATTGTGGAGTGGAGCTGACTCTCTTGATAGCTTTCTGAGATAACAGTGGTGAATGTTGCTGCAGGGTGGCTTGGCGCTTTTTGCGCTCAGCCATTGGGGATACACAAGATCATGCTGGCTACAAAGTCCATGTACTGGGTATCATAGGGGGAGGAAACTATATACTGGGTACTAGAGGTGGAGGAAGCTATGCCATTCATAATAATACTCCTTGTCTTTCACTTCCTCTTTCAACTTTTCATCTTTCATAGTACAGAATGCATGGAGCAAGCTGGGAGAAAGACAAATACCTGGAAAGGTCTTGTAAGTGTATTAAAAGTTATTTTTGTTGCCTCAGTTGCTTTGGAATGTTAGTGCACAACCTTTCGGATAGGAACACAATGTTTTCTTGAAGGGCCTGCTGTGGTATTTGAAGGAATTTTTGTTTTAGTGGAGTGAGGGAGAAGAAGGCACTGCCTTCTTATGGCAAAACCACAAAAACTGATAAGGATGAGAAGCAATAAAGTTATTTAAATTAAGTTATTTGCCTATTGACAATTCTTTAAGTGAAACTAGGTTTAAATAAAGTTGTTGCTCCTGAGAACTCTCAAGGAAGTAGAATCTTATCTCTTTAATCAGTGGCACAGAACAAATTGTTCACTTCTCACATTGTTCGATATGAGTAAGAATCCATCATGAATTTTAAAAACCACCTACATTTACTGGACATTTTCTTCTGAGAGTAGCGAAGGGGGAATGGATGGTGGTGGCTTGCATTTGGAATAAGTCAAGTTAAGCCTAATTTTCCCGTGTTTTTTCTTGGTATGTTAATTACCATGTCTCACCAGCAGAGGGCACATTTCAAACAGAATAGGTGCCAACCTGCCATGATAAGATTCCTGGGTAATTTATTACCATGTACCATCTAATGAGATCTGGTTTTCAGATCGGTTCCAATTTGTCCTGTCAGGTACATTATGGGTCTAGAAGAAATTCAGGGATGATATTCAGTAAGATGTGGAAACTCGCTTCCCTTTATTCTAGAGCAGGATTTCACAGCCAGGGGTTCTATAAGAGGTTGCTAGACATTGTGACTGACTTTTTTTTTTTAGAAAAGTAGATATAATAATTTTTATGTAGGGATTTGCTGAGACCTGAAAGTTATCTCAAGGTTCCTCAAAGGTAAAAGAGTTGAAAAAAAGGAAAACTGTTGATGGGCTATCATGTGATTTTTGGTATTCCTAGTAAAACTGCACGCAAATCAGGATTCAGGTGTATCCATCATAGCTCTATTAAACAGAATATATCGAAGCCATGCAGTATCTTATCCAGACTGGGTTGGGCACATGTTGTTTATAGAGAATTTGTTCAGCTGTCAGAGGATGTTCTTCTTTTTGAAGGTACTCTTTACGTCAGTACTTCTCAAGTGATCTTATCTGGGCAGCCAGCATTTTTTTTCTAAAGTTGGGTGCAGGGCTTTTACTATATTTGTGCTATATTATTATAATCTTCACATAGTTCCTGAAAATTTGCCATGGAGTGGCATCTTATGGTTTGTGAACCAGTTCCATGACATGGATCACCATTTTCAATAGTATTGTTCTGTGTAAAGGGTATATCAGATGCAAGTTTGATTTTATGGTAAAAGAACCATAAGGAGCGAGAACTGGAAGCTTGACGTTAACCAACCATTCATTCATTTCATTTATTATGGCGAACAGTCAGCAGAATTGACTAACCATGGTTAGTCTGAACAAGAGATTTAATGAATACACACATCACCTGGTCATGCACAGTCTTCCCCAGTAAAATGAGATATCTTCCACGAAGGCCCAATGGGTGCGCTTGAGGAAGTCATATTCTCTCAGCCTCAGGGGAAAGCAGTGGTAGACCCCCAATCTTACCAAGGAAATTCTGTGATAGGTTCACTTTAGATGAACATAAGTCGGAAATGACTTAAAGCACATAACAACTTGTATTTGTGTCAGAATTATAATAATCAACAACATATGCTGTTTTAGCCAAGTCTGTGTCCCATCGGGCTTTCTTTTTTATCATATCTGTATTTTGGGTTTATGTGTAAGTATTGAGTATGTGTATGTGTAGGTACGTGTAAGCCATAATCCAGATGCCAATTTATGCTAATATTTCTTAAAGATATTCCTTCCAGGTTCTTTATTGAAAAATAGGAAGGATGCAAAGCTGAAATTTATTGTATTTGATTGCAGAATTGGCAGAACTTTGTCAATTAGTAATAGGAAAATCTAGTATATTTTCCTTCTTATTTTAATCAGTGCTTCCTTTCTTACTTTGCTCAGTTTTCTTGAATTAACAAGAGCAGAAAGGATATGCATTTTCCTGCAACATTAGACTTCCAAGAGAGTGAGAGAGATGTTTGTCCACTGGCCAAACAGGAGTAGTTGTGCACATTTTATGGAGCTGCTAATGTAAACTCTAGCTGGAAGGTGAACAGTTAATCTTGTTTGAGCCTATAATTTCAGCACAACAGGTCTGTCACTATTGCTGATTCAAAAGTGTGTTTAAAAAAATGAGAGGATGTATGTATGTGTGAAGGAGAGGTTTTAATGGACTTTTTGAAAGACCCTGGGGAACTCCTTATTTTCTGAGACTGCGATAGCTCAATACTGGAATATTTCAAAAACACCTCTAGAAGGTGAGCCCCCTACTCAAAATGAGCTTGACTGGCATAATTATAGTTCAGAAATGGCTGTAAAAGGATTTCTCCTGTCATGAGCTGATTTCTTATCAAACTGTGCCCTGACAAGTGAGAAACAAGCTTCATTTTCTTCTGTTCTGTGACTCATTAGTTTTGTCTCATAAACACCTCATTCCCTCACCTTAAATTCTTTTAAAGGTGTGGGATAAAACTTAAAAACCCCATCAATTTTTAAAAAAACTTTCTAGCAGAGTGTCTTTTTTGATACGAATTTTGTCTGCCAAAAGGCTGCTGCAGTATCATGCTTCTTATGTAATGATTAAATTGTTTTTCTTCCATTCTAATGTTTTATAAGAAACAACATTCTTCCCTTAAATTTTGGTTTGCATTATTCACTCACAGATACATTTTATATAGAAATACTAGCAGAATAATAATCCTGCATCACACCTTCATCAGCAAACCTGTATGAAGTAGGAGGAGGAATCAAGAGGCCCGTCATAAGGTGAAGTGCAGTACCCAGCATTCATCACCATTGTCTATATTAGCTAGGGCTGCTGGGATTTGCAGTCCAGCAACATTTGAAGGGTTGCATGATTCACAACTTACATCAAAGAGAACACATCGGTTCCATACATGTCCACTCAGAAGTAGGCCTGAATATATAAAATGGTATAGAAACCAAAGAGTGAAGACAAACAAAACAAGTACTAGTTTTGAAACACAATATGTAAATTCAAAGTAGGTTTTATACGTAGCAGAATAATCTCAATTTAATAAGTTATCACTGATCTTTAATAAAACTAGTTGAATATAGATCCAGGTTGGGCAGCTGTGGAGGATGCACCCCCTAATTGGGTATACACACCCTTGAAAATTGGCTTCAGAAAGCCAGCAGTGAAATTAAAATAATATCTGGTTCCATTTTGGCCATGTAGAGGTGAGATTGAGGTGTTTTTCAAGGTTTTTACTACTATGGATTCTTTGGAGAGCGGTCCAAGAAGTCTGGCAAGAGGCAGGGGAAATATGTAAAGCTCAGACGACAACATGCAGGCTACAGTTTGCCCACCCTGTTGTAGACATGAAGAAATTTCTCACAGAAATTATATGCAAGATAGTATTGTTTTTACTCCTAGTTTTAGTTCATTTGGTTTATTGATGCATGTTACAGGGAAAATGTTATTTTTGTGCAACTGAATTTATCTCATCCTTTAGTTATTTACGTGAAAATGATGGTTCTTAATGCAGTTTTGGAATAAACATATACTGCCACTTTAATTTTGTTAAAAGATTTTCTGGTTGCATCCTTAGTTAGTTACCATACTTGCATGTGATTCTTGTTGGTGTTGTTTTTTTCCTCCTTGACACATTGTGAAGATACACATTAGTAATACATACAAATGTAAATTGTGAGTTATCTGTGAGTACAGCAAACAGATGTTCAGCTGTGGCTTCCTTTTGACTGTAAGCTATGAGGCAAAACCAGGCATATTTTTCAAAAAAATCTTACATTATTATTGTACATGAACAACGCAGTTGATAAAATGAACTATAACTTTACCACAGTAACAGTGAGGTTGATATGTGAAAGAAATTCCTATCTGTCTTCTGTACAGCATGTTTTTGGAACATAAACATGGTTTCCAAGAGGCATATAATACCGGCTCCTTCACAGAAATAAGTCTTTACAGTGATTTATTTGACATGTAAAATAATATACATTTTAAAATCATACACTTTCTTATATTTCTACATAATTATTGAATTTTTACTTTTTTCCTCTTCTACCGCTATTTTCAAGATGATTCTAAAATGGCTATTTCAAAGGATATTGTGTTGAGTTGATATCACGTGCTCCTAAGTGTAGCCACAGTCCAAATCTTACCTTTTTCAGACTAAATGTAGGAATTGGTGTGTAGAATTCATAATGGGAATGCGGCTAAGGAGATATCATTGATGAATATGGTCAGGACCTGTGGATAGTACTTTCCTTCACTGTTTCTTTTCTATCTAATTTTCACATTCATTCTGTTCAAATGAGTGTGAATCTGTTCTAAATAGTAATGTTCCAAACTTTACTGATTCTCTTACAGTCTGCATTCCCCACTTTCTTGAAGAGAAAGACTTCTTTATGAGATGGGTTTTCTTTGGAGAAGAAACTACTGGCAAATTGTATGAGGGATAGCTACATTTAAGAAAGATCTGTCAGTGACTTAAATCTGGCTTGTTGGCTTGTTCTAAAGTTATTAACTATAATTTCACAATTGGCTAAAATGATAAACTTTGGTAAGACATCATAGTTCGTTTGATGCAGCCATAAAGGAAAGAGCACAAGTGCTGCAAAAAGGCTCATTCATAATTTGGTCAAGATACCACTGGCCAGATTCGTCAAGTGTTCCTAATAGTCTCATTTGACCAGTGGCAAATCGAAATAAGAAACCTTCAAACCAACTCTGAAGCAGGCTTGTGTCTATAGTTTGCTAATGTAGACAATTGTTTCATCACTTTATTTCTTAAGAAAAGCCAGGCGGAGTATTAACACAAAAACACTGCACCATCCAGTCTTTAGCAACAGAATTGAGAAGAAGAGTCTTCATGTCTGTGTCTGTGGGGAGAATATATATATATTTGCTGTGAATTTATTAAAATTGTGCTGCAGCAGCAATTACATTTATTATAGGTTAAAAGATTTTGGTATTGAAAATTTGTGAATATTCTACATTTAAGGTATTGCTTTGTATGACCTTCTTTCATATATAAGCCCCCACTTCTTCTGCTCCCACTTAGTGCTACTTTCTTCACTGACTGAAACTGAACTGCAAGCAAGAAAATTGCAGATACGCTTAAGGGGTAGAACTGCCAACAGGGCTTTTATTCTTAGAAATATAGCACAATATAACTGCATCCTTTTGTATTTAAAGTAGATCGAGGGTCATTTAAAATCAAGATTATTTAGGGCTGAAGTGTCATTTTTCATCCCCAAGCTGGGAGTGGGGGTGACTTTTCCATAGGCTCCTTCCGCACCGGGGTATTAAAACAGTGCAGAGCGACCTCCGATGGAGGTCTTCTGCACCATGGAGTGGATTGGGGCGGACTATTTTTCGTAGTTCCGCACCTCAGTCCACTCTGAAGTGACCGGAGCTGGTGGCGCGCCGTGTTTTTTAGAAACCTCTTTTCAGAGGTCTTTAAAAAGCACGGAGCACGCAGCCCCTTGCAGCTCCGTCGCCATGCTCTGGCGTAGATTTGCAGGCGTACACTAGTGCATGCCTGCAGATCTGCCAGGGGTGGGCTTTAGGCTGGCGAGCTTCTCTGGTTGGTGGAGAGCCTCCGTCAACCGGAAGCCACCATTTTGGACGCCAAGGCCGCCATTTTGGACGCCAGAGGACTGCGGAACAGTGAGATCACGCTGCTCCGCATGTGGACGGACTTACCTGGCTGTCGGTAAGCTCCATTTTAGAGTGTTTTCCTCCGTTTCCCCCTCCACGTGCAGAAAGGGCCATTGAGTTTAAAAAAAAGTGAAAAACAAAACAAAAAAAGTAATTGCATTTCACTTGTTCCACTTTTCTAATTTCTGTATTTTTAGCAGAGTTATGTTTGAGGTCTAAGCACTTTTATGGTAGATTATAACAATGTCGTATTTTTACATGTCAGGTGTAAAGCTGTTGGACACAGTAGGCTAGATCTATAGAGCCATGGGTTGAATGGGGTGCTCAGCTGTGACAAAGAAAAGGGAAGGAGGTTATTTTTCTTGAGTAATCCTGCAGCACTTGCTGCCCATCCACCAAAAAAAAAGAAAAAAAAATCCTGGGAGGTTTCATTAACCCTTTGTAACTGTTTGGGTTCCTTCTTTTGTTCACAGGAATGTCTACAGAATTGAAGCTCCTTTAACAAATAGGAGGTCTTTGCTGGATCCAACTGTTATTAAACTTAGACATGATGCTTTATTGCTTCATAATTATAATTTGTCTTGAAAACTATGACAAACAAACATTAATCTGAACACTTTTTGTAACATGTGGCAGATTATTTGAGGAGAACTTTTGTGGACCACTTGTACATAATATGCAACAAATCAGTAACCATTATTGTTTGAGTTGTTTTACGCTTGTTAATTTTTTCATAGAAATAAAGAAATGTGTCTGTCACTTCTTGAAGAAAAAACTAACACATAAAATCAAAGGAACAATCAGTGTCCTTCAAGTATATGATAAATGCTGACAACTAGCATTACTGAAGGGAAAATCTCTTTAAAGGTTCTAATATCAAGTATGTAGTAAAAACAACAAAAAAAGACAAATATTTGCATTTTTTAAAATCTAACAAACCACACGTGGCTAAATGACTAACAGCTGACCTGAACTTGAACATTCAATTTGAAAAAGTCATAACAGCACATGGGAAATCTATCAAAAGTGTCCCAACAAAATGCTAGCTTCACAGATGCTGACTGTGTGTTTCTGACCTCCAGACACATTTTTCTTAAAACTTTATCACAGTAGTATTCAGCAGTGTGTGTGGCTGGCAAAGGAAAGGAATTTCTATTGACTTAGTAACACAAAGTGCACCAGAGCAGGTGTTTTATTTACTATTTTATTTGCTACATGTGTTCCAAAAAGAAAGAAAAGAAACCTGGAATATAAGCCCATTTTATATCAGCTGTGTTTTTCTCTCTGCCTCCTCCTTCCTTTCTAATCTCTCGTATATCAAGGCTTTTGCGTGCAAACATTAAACATCTTTTGAACTCAGGATAGGATCAGGATAGAATAATCAAGCAATTTAGGTCCTGAAGAGTATTCTGAATGTCACTTATTATGAGCATGTAACCAAGCAAGTTCTTCTTGTCTGATGAATTTAAAGGATCTACCTTTTATAAGAATATTGTTCTCATTATTAAATCGAATCATAACATAACTAGACCACTGTCTAAAGTAGCTATGCTTTATTCACATGAACAATTCCAGTCACCTAAAATGGCATTGGTAGCATTCTTTAAGGAAAATTTGGATCTATGCTCATTCTAGAAATATGGTTTAGATAACAACAGAGATTCAAACAGCTGTGATCTCTTCAGAGTAGGACTTCTCATAGCTGTTCATTGTAAAAAGTTCCAACTGAATCCCAACATTACTGGGGAAGTACAGCACATCATTTTACCTTTTTTGAGAGGCAGAGGGACAGTTTGAATTTGGAGTCCCCTGAGATGAAACTGAGTTCTGAGCTGGAGTTCAGGCTTCTTCCAATTAGGCTGGGAACTGCAACGATCCATATTCTTGTCTTGGAGAAATTTTAAGTAAGATCAGTGTTTTACTGCCTGTTTAAGATTTTGCTTGCTTCTAATAAACTCTGTAAACAAACAGATTACAGAGAAAAAATAGGTTTCCAGTGTACTTGCATCCTGGAAACCTATAGTCTGTGTATAATCAATCTGTTTACAGAGCATATTAGAAGCAAGCAAAATCTTAAAAGGGCAGCAAAAGGTTGACTCTCATCCATGTATGCCTTACATACTCTAAAGGCACCAGATCCCATCTGTCTTGGAAACTAAGCAAGGTCAGCCCTGGTTACTAGTTGGATCGGAAGCCACCAGTGACTACTGTAGGCTATATGTCAAAGGAAAACCACTCTGAATATTCCTTGCCTAAGAAAACCCTATAACGTTCATGGGTTCGCCATAAGTCCACAGGTGACTTGAAGGCTCATATTTGCATACACACTCATCCATAGGAACTCAGATCATCTTCCTAGACTTCTCACTTATGGAAATGAGACTAATACTACAGTATGGCAGAAGAGTAAGCATTATGTTGCTTCTGGAAGTACCATGTAGAAACTGAAATGGCATTTTGATTTTATTTTAATATTTTTTAAAAAAATCTTCCAAGAGGTACTTATAGAGGAAATATGTACCCTGAATACTTACATACTTTCTTTCTTATGAATTAGATTTTACTCAGTCAGGTTTTCAATAAATCAATTAGACTGATATGCTTTCTGTGTGACAGACTGCTAAGGAATCTCATTATTCATACAAGTCTGTGATGTTACTGAATCAATTTATGCTGTATCCATTTTGTGCTCGTGGGTAGTTTTCGCTCCTTTATGAGCATACATATGAGCAGACAATAAGGGAAGATACAGAGCAAAAAAAGATGAAGCCTACCAATCTGTATTTTGTAACACAAAGATTTTTGCCACATGTGCTTGTGTGTGGTAGCGGTAGCTAAGTTAAAATCAGATGCTCTAGCACTTTACAAATCAATTCTTTTACATTGTAAAAAGCATAGAATTAGGCAGGTCTGGAAAAAGGTCTTTGTTATCATCTGATTGACAAAAGAAGGTCACGCCAGAATGTAATTGCATGTTGGGTATAATTCTTTTGAAAGACACTGACAGACAAGTTATCTCTTAGAATGGCCTAAACCAGAAGAAACAGTACAGGCTTAGATTGTGCCAGTTTCTCATGTGTACAGTTACAGATCTGTTCTATTCCATTTCTGAATACTACATGTGCAAAACTGAATGTAAATATGATAAAAGCCAGGGTATCAGAAATGTTATATGGTAGTCCAAGATTTGCTTCAAAAGCTCCACCCATTTTAAATAGGTAACAGGCAGTCCAAGTGGTTACAAAGCATAGCTACTCCAGTGAGTGTTAAAAATGGGGCCGTGGATACTCCTTTCAGCAAAAGGGAGTGAAGTCATCTTATCTCTCACACAAACATAATAGGGAAGAAAGCGGCCACTCTTCTTGGTTAAAGTTTCTGTGTCAGCTTCTCAAAGGAGCATCTTTTCTGGGGGAGCTGGGTTGTGTTGAGATAGTTGAAATACGTTTTGTTAACTATAGCAAGAATTTCCATGATACTTTCTTTGTGGCGAGTTGGTTACAAAACATGCCTTCTCATAGTCTCAACAAACTTCTTTAGTAACTCAACAGTTTGCTTTTGTGGTTTTGTGAATCTCATTTAACTTGCAAAATGTGTATTCCTTATAAAGCATCAGTAAACGTGAAACATCATAACCACCTTTGAAACATCAGAATTCTAGAAAAAATAAGTTGATTATGTTCAGAGAATGTTTCTTCATGGAAACTACCTAATGGCACATCTCTCCTTAACCCACTCAAATCCACAGAAGAAGAGCCAAAATAATTTAAGTGTTGATCAAATTGTCTATACGTTTAGTGCATTACATCCTGACATTTTTCTGTGCATGTTTAAAGAAACAGAATTTCACATGTTCTGTTAATAGTTGTGAATTATTAGATAACCAAATGTAATATGAGCACTCAAAAGGCATCTTTTTCCTTGAATGAGTGACTTTTTATTTTGAACTTTTTCAAGACTGGACAACCTACTTCAATAAATCATTGTGGTCTCTACTATGCTGGTTCTGAATGGATGCAGATGCTAACTGGACCAAAGTGATGGCTTTTACAGTTCATTGGGGATGTTGTGAGGGGGGAGCAGTTTGTAGTGAGTGAAGTGAAGAAAGTCTCCATTACCAAATTGCTCTGAGCTCTAACTGAAGGGAGATATCACTGATTTTCCTAAATTCCCCTATATATCTGTGTGGAAAGAAGAAATGGGGAAGTAAACGGGCCTTTGCTTCCATGCACCTTTCAGGTAGGGAAAACACTGCATTTTTTAAATAGGAGTTCACTTGAGAAGAAAACAGGCACGGCTCCTGGCATACTTGTTTTATAATGGGTGCCTGAATAGTTTCTCTTTGACACACAGTTACAGGTTCCTTATTAGTTTTTGACAGTATGTTTGGACAGATTTAAGCTCCGTTGATACTGCTAAACTTCCTTGATCTGTAGACCTATTAGCAGAATATTGCCTGTCTAGTTCCTTCATCCCCTCCCACACCCGTTATGTGTGATCAACTGTACATTTTTGGATAAATATATAAAAGGTACGCAGTTTGCCATTCTGCAGGGTAAAGTAACAAGATGTGCTTTGTGAAATTGCTAGCCTAGAAACCGTAATTGTTGCCACATGTTACTCTGCATTCAGAGAAATACTGTGATTTTCTCTTGTATAAAACAACTAATGGAAAGATGAAGTCATTATAGTGAGAAAGCAGAAGAGAGAAAGTACAGCAGAAAAATAACAAGCAAGACAAATTTTTTTAAAAAAACTTCTAATGGTAAAGAATAAAAAAGTATTGAATGAGATAAGTGTGAGTGAATAAAAAATCTAGACACCTAACTAGATATAATCTGTGAGTGGTTTTGTGTAAAGGTAAATTGGTTGTGTGTAATGTTCACTTAAATATTAGGACACTGTGAAATTCTGGCACTACTGTATCATTTTTTAAAATTTTGTTTATGTATTTGGTTAAAGTTTAAGTCATGACAAAAATATGCATTGTCTTAATCAATGATTCCCCACCTGGAGTATCTGTATCCCAAGATATTTAACGGTATGCAAAAAAAAAAAAAAAAAAAAAAAGGCAGGAAAAGGCACATACATCAATAGTATAGGACAAGTCAAAAGTTGTGAAATTAATTGAACATTATGGTGAGTGGGAGAACAGGTTTCTTTGGTTTTTAACCTCGAGAAAAGCACCCCTGCTTTGCTTTGTTATTTTGGCAAATGGTGGGAGTCCCTCCCTAAACAATGTGTTGGAAATACACCCTACAGTGTGCGTGGTCGCACCTCACCCTACAATGTGCATGGCACACACCTCACAAGCTCAGTTTTCACTCTTTTCCATTTCACAAACGTTTGAATACTGTCATGCCGGTACCAATGTATATATACGCAGGCATCTGCATCAGTCCTGTCAGCAGTGTTCAGTGAGTGAATTCTTCTGGGACTTCTCTACATATCTCTTTATCATTGTTTTAAGTTTTAAATTAATTTTTCCATTTGTGTATTATTAGATATATATGCACTGTCTGTTCACTTTATTATTCCATTATTTTTTATTCATATTATTGGGCTATTTATTTACAGTTATAACATAAAAAATTGAATATGAAAGGTACAGTATATGGAAATAGGCTGGTAAGGGGTACTCAAGTGAAAAAAAGGTTGGAAACCACTGGTCTAAATGATGACAACTCTTCAAAATTCAGGAGTTCATGCTGCATGGTATATCTAGCCTTGCTCTGCTCTCTCTCGTATGAATTTCCTCCATGTTTCACTTCTCACAGCTGACTGTGCTGTGGCATTGCATCTAACCATATAAATTCTTAACTATAGCTAACTACAAAACAGAGTTTTTAAACCAGGTTCTCTCCCTGGTGCAAACTGGTTTGCAGCTGACTGTGTTACAACATAGTTATCTCTGAGATGAACCAGTAGTAATGCACGTGAGAGCATGCGTCCTCTCTTGTGACTGTGATAGGAATATGGTCCAGTACAGATTTGGAAAGCATTTAAATTTTTTAAGTGTGATCGCTCAGATTTTAGAACCTAGAGCAGTTTTGTATACCTGTGTGAACAGACACAGACATAAGCAATTTTTATGTGCCTCATGAAACTGATACAAGTGTGTTTCTGTGTGCAGTAGTTGTGACTGGATTGTGGATTGTCATCCATTCACCATTTTGCCTTGTTTTGCAGCTGTTAAAAAAAAAGGGGCAGAATGTTTTTGCTAATTATAAAGGGAACTATTTGCTTTGTTCATATAGAAATATCTTTAATGTTTGAAAAAGTGCTGTAATGATGAGATCTGGAATTCATTCTGCTCTGCATCATCATAAAGGACAAAAAAAACAAAAACCTTGGATGGCATTTTTGCCTACAGGCTGCTAAGAGCTGATTATTCTTCTAATCAGAGCCGTCACAATCAGGGGAGACAATTAGCTAGGTTAGGTCTCTGCTGATTTCTCATATGGCCCTTAGCATCGGATGGCCTTGAGCACTCTTGAATCATGCAACAAGTATTTTGATAGTCTGTATTCAGCTCCACCTGCTGTCATTAGGACTCTCCTTATCCCTTGAAATGCTTGATTTTGTGCATACTTATTTATATTAAACTTAGATTGCAAGATCTTGCCACCTTTCCAAAGAAAGAGCCTTCCAGACTTGACAGTAACAGACAAGTTTAAGCACCTGACTGGTGCTCTGAAATTCATGAACTGAAATGTGGGATCTGCTAGTTCTTACTCTGATACAACAACACATCTGTAATGGATGCATTTTAAAATGTACCATGTAGAACAGGGGTCTAGGGTCTTGCAGAGATGAGTGTAAAAATTTGTGATCCTGCATTGTCAAATAGAGGCAAGAGGTTGATCGAAGTGGCCTTCTGTACTTGTGTTCCCTGTAGGATAGAAGAGCACATCACACTGTGAAGGTAAGCATTACTGAGTAATTAAAATCCAAAACGTCCATAGATAGGTAGATAGACAGACAGAGATACATATATATGTGCACTGTAGTAAAAGCATTGTGTGTAACAAAATTAAATTTCTTTCATAAAAGAAAATAAAAGTAAGGGTATGAACAGACTTCTTTCTGCTGAATATGTTATCTAAAGATTTTGTGAAGGCCAAAGTCTTGTATCTTTTGCTTTTGGGAACTTGGAAGCCCTAATTGTATCCCTGTAGCTTTCAAATTGAACGAGATTTGTCATTCAAACAAGACTTACACATCTTTTGTTACCATTGGGTTTTAGTTGAAGGGACCCTGTGTAAAACAGGTTTGCATAGTTCTATAAAATTCCCATAGCATGTGTTAGGTAGCAAAGAAACGACTTCTGAGGGTCCTGAAACTTAATTCTGCAAAATTAAGTAGGGCTGGTTGCCATAGTTAAGAGCATTGCCTGGCTGGCCTACGCTTCAGAACTAGTATGCAAAGGAAGTAACATAATGATGAATATTTAGATTTTTTTCCACCTGTTTATAATATTTTACTTTTTTTTTTAAATTAAGGATTCAATTGTATTAACTTTCAGGAAAATGAGGGCTGCAGCCATACTTCATGTTTAGGGATACTTTAAAATGTTTATTTCTTTTAGCATCCTGCGGTCATCATATTCTGGATGTTGTCATCCTTCATTTCTGAATTCAGAGACTGAAATGTATTATTTGAAATAGTTATTCATGAATCAGGAGCCAGCGAGGATATGGTTGAAGCTCTGTGTGTGCAGAAGTGGTTCAAAATTCATTCTCTCATCTCCATCTTATTTAGCTGTAGGCATATATCAAAGAACAGGATTTAGGGACTATTGTACCATGTATCAGAAATTGATGAGAAAAAGGCATGACAAATGTGTGAAACTATTGAAGGTAAGGCTTTTCGTTTCCAATAGACACCTCCAGATAGAGCACATTTTACTGTACTAGACTATATAGCACTGAGTGCAATGAGCATTCCGCTTTTGCAGAGGTAATTGGTGCAAGACCCCTGAGAAAGTGGAAAAACACAAAAATAATAATCATAAACACTTTTTTTCTAACCTGGGAATCTCTAGGAATCTCTAGGTCCTCCACCACAATTCTATAGTCACCTTCTGACAGAGGTGGGCCATAAAGTCATATTGGAACACCTAGCAATTGTTCTGTCTAAAAATCTCTAGGTCTTCCATGATGATTCTGTGGTCCACTTTCAGCAGAAGTGGACTATACAATTGCACTGGAGCACCTAGACATTCATAGAGAAGACATATTTTTTCCTAAGGGGGGGCAAATAGGGTAAGAATTTTTTTTGAATAAATAAAATAACCAGCGAATAATCAAATACATGAATGCTAAACCCACAAAAATGGAGGGTCCACTGTACATGTAGCTTGCACGTACTTGTCCCATTTCTTCATTGTGTATCAGTATACATTGTTAGTACAGTATAAAATATGTCTGTCACTTGAACATGAAGCACATAAATAGAAATATGTTGTGATTAGGTAATCTCTTGTGATTTCTGTCTTACTTGTCCACAGTTTCATGAAAGATATTTACATACGAAAGTACCATAATCAGTCACTGAAGGCTATTCTTTTGTATTGAGCTTCATATGAAAGACACACCGATTCACAGGTTAGATTCAGTTTTGAAAATGAACAGGACCTAATATCTTGTCTCATGAACACCTTCAGTAAAGCAATACCTCTCAAAATTCCTTTGCCAACAGAATATACCATGCCAATGGAGGTCTCTAGGTTGTAAGAAGGTTTTTTTTTTCCAAAAAGATTTTCAAGGAAAAGCAAATTAGTTTGTTGGCAGAACATTAAAAACAGCTTCATTGACTTGATTTCCTGCTGCAATCAATTTCAGATGTTTTTATTTCAGTAAAGTACAATTGTATGAGACAGGACCTGGCCAGTTTTATATACCCTAAATTTTGGTTCATTATCAACATGGTATTGTGTGTTATAGGTCCAGAATTGTTTGAATGTTAAAACATAAGCTAGTGTATTGTCATCTTGAATATATATTGAGCGTGTAAATATACTCTTATTTGAGAGTGTAAGTGCTTTGCTAGCTTAAATTACATTCTCCTAGGTTCAGCATTCTTTTCAAGGAAGTCTCAAAATAACAAATGCTGGTTAACCACTACTGGACAATGTGTACCTTCTGCATACTCTTGGTGTAAATGCCAGCCCTGAGAAACTGGGAAGGGAAGTGGAAAGGATATTGAACACTGTTTTATTTCTGTGATGATGTACTATAATTTTGTACCAGCCTATTAAGATTGTGAGAAAAGCTCCATAATTTCTTGGAAAGTATTTTAATAAGCTTTTTTCTTATTTTCTCCAATAATATTTTATAGGAGAGTGAAAGTACAAATGTACAAAAGCTACTGGCATTAGTATTGGCATAAACTGTTTATGGAGAGGTGATGTGAATTTCAACTGATGTGCATCAATCACAATGCAGGTCTGTGTGAATGTTGTGCAAGTGATTTTCTTTTTGGCTTTTTAAGTGTAAGAAACAAGACCTCTCTGCAGATGGGGCATTGTTCTCCATAACCATGAATAGATGTCAGTGCATGCCTCAGGGCAGGGTTAACAAATACCAATCATAGTCGCATTCCATCAGGCCTGATGAACTGTAGCTCTTAAGTTAGACACATGGTCAACACATGTTATACAGCTCATGTCTGCATTGTTTAGGACTGGACTGTGGATGATTTTCTTCATTTTTATCCTGCTTATGTCTCCCAGTTAATTCTCAGAACTGGGATCTTAAAGTAGCATCAAATAGTTTGCATGTTTCATCTATCAGTGTATTATTTTGTACTATGCTGCAGTATAGTTAGTTACAGAATATAAGCTCCAGCCATGAATTTTTCCTTTTTGTAAAATATCTGATAAGTGTATTTATGCATATTTCTTAAAAATAGTCACAATAGTCACCACTTTAGCATTTCCAGATTAGTGCTTTAGTGGCAGAAATAACAAATTATATATCTATTAACAGATAGAAAGTAAATAAATTGCTTCTTAATTGGATGCATTTTATTAACTTTTGTAGTGCTAGTCAATTTTTTTGCAAACATGGCAATATGTTTTAAACTGATCTGATGCAATACTCTGGTGATTACTAATTGTTGTTATTCTCACAGACACACACATACACAATTGGTAGCCTTTATTTGCCCCACCCTTTTTCCTGCATAAATCCCTAACTAGAATATCTGATGCTTGGGATCTCAGAATATTTCTGAAAAAGAATAAATGAAAGGCATAGGTTGGAGAAGGGGGTAGGCCCTGAACCTAAACACTGGAATACACTCAGCCTGGATAAAAAGTAAATAGAAAACTGGAGAAAGGGGGTGGGAAAGGTAGCATGGGATATATATAACTCACTTTATAAAGACATGTAGAGATGTGTGGACCTGAATTATTAATTTTCTTTATTCTGCCATAGATAAAATGGAATAAATGTTATGAGTCTGAACCAGAGTATTACTGCTAGGTAGGAATAACATGGAGGCAATCATTGGGAATTGAAATTCACAAGAGCACATCTCTATAAATCAGCCTGGCAAAGAGGCTGGTATAGTCTGGGTTGTTAAATTTCTGTAGTCTGGAGACAGACCATAAGAAATCCCTGGCTGACTTTAGTTTTTGCTTGGATGTGATACTCTGCAGTTTATGTGACTCAGGTCATCAATACTAAAGTTCACTTGATAAGTCTAAATGATGCCTTTGACAGAATAAGAACTCTTCTTGTACCATTCTCCCTACCATCCCTCTCACTAAGCTAAATGCCCACAGCGATGAAAAATCAATAGTCAGGTGGAGGCTGCTGTTGCAGGGATTAAAGCCATTGGAGCTGGGAGAATTTGAGGACGAAAGCCTGATCTCTTTGGAATCAATGCTCTGACATGCTGCACAGCATGAATGTGCCCCTTATTGCCCTCTCACTTTATTATCCACATGTCTTGCCACAAGTGTGCTCCTGAAAACTTGCAGCCTGGACAAGTGTGCTATTCTTGAGGCTGGAGCAAGAATTCCCAAAGGATCGGAAGCAGGTTTCTGCTGTTTACACTGAAGAGTAACTGTTTGCCTTGTATGCTTTCCTGGAAAGTGCATCTTTATTCAAAAAAGGGGGTGGGGTGGGGGGCAAAAGAGGATGCATTGTAAATGTGTGTAAAGTTCAATGGACAAAGATGCTGAAGTATTTAACAGCTGCCACGTAGTGGTGGCTGAATCTATAAATGGAAAATAAATGTTGATGTGCGTGTAATGGGTAATGTACTGTAGTTAATATATATATATAACTATTACCTTCATATCTGTATATGTATAATTTTCTACAGCTTTGGGGAAAATGCAGAAAGAAACTGCAGGATGGTCATCTGAACCGTACAATAAAATCTAAAATACATACTATAGCAGTGGTTCTCAACCTGTGGGTCCCCAGATGTTTGTGAACTTCAGCTCCCAGAAGCCCCAGCCACTTTGATCAATGCTCAGGGCTTCTGGGAGCTGAAGTTCACAAACATCTGGGGACCCACAGGTTGAGAACCACTGTACTATAGTGAGATCTTTCTTTAGTCAAAAAAGAGGTTTTAAATACATTGTGTAGATTCTGAAATCTGCATGCTTTTTCATGGTGCAAAATTGATACAGAAATCATGTAGGGGAAGAAGAATGTTAAACTCACAGTGTTAAGGTTGTGTTTAAGGTAGTGCTATGGGAGATTCTAAGCAGATAGGGACCATATCCTTTCCTGGGCATTGGAAGACAAGAAACATATAGGTGTTGTAATACAGACACCAATAAAATATATATTTCAACTGTATGGAAAAGGTTCTTGTAGCACATTTGAATCTAAGAAAAAGAAGTTGGTAGCGTATAATAGCATCTGATAAAGTACACTTAGCCTAAGAAAACTTATGCTGCCAGCTTCTTTCAGTCTCAAAGGTGCTACAAGATCTCTTTGCATACTGATCCAAACTAGTGTTAGACTAGCTATGTCTTTTAATATTCAGACTGCTTGACCTTATATGTTGGAAGTAGAAATCTCAGAGGGCCATTTCACACTACACAGTTACACAGCTGTGATTCCACCTTAACTGCCATGGTAACAACCTGTGGAATCCTTAGGGTTTGTAGTTTAGTAACACACAGGAACTCTGGTCAAGAATTCTAACTACCTCTCCCTGTACTGCAAATCCCAGAGGGTAGACCCCAGTCAAGTTGCTTCCTCTAGTTAGGATTTCTCTTTCAGCAGCTAGGTTTGGTACTTTCAAATACAAGAAAAATTTGAAAGAAGAAGCAGCGGTAGTAGTAATAGTAGTAGTAGAAATTGTTTTGATATACCTCACCAGCTGAGCTGAGATGCCACTACATTGTTGGCACAGTTTTTTTGTTTGTTTATTTGGGCATTTACCTTTTTAGTCTTTATTTATCTGTTTAATTTGTATCCCATCTTTCTCCCTGAGCAGAATTCAAGCTGGCTTACAATCATTTAAAGCAAAGTACAATTAAAAATGATTAATACAGAAATTAAGACATTTAAACTGCAATTCTGTTTTTAAAAATAGGTAACATCTTAAAAGACATTGAAAATATAATAAAATACAGACACAATACTTCCCTATTAAAAGCTCTGTCTGCTGCAATGAGTTAAAAACTGAAGGCCTGCCTAAATAAAAAGTTCCTTTCTGGCTTACAGAAAGACAACACACAGATGGTCAACTGAACTTCCTGTGGACGAGAGTTCCAAACATGAGTATCTAGGAGGAAGATTCTCTCCTGTGTCTTCACTAAATGTCCTTGTGGTAGTGGTGGGACCAAATCTTAAAATTCAGGCAGGCTCATAGAAGGAGGTCTGATCTTTCAGACAGAAGTGAACTAAAAAGCCAAAGATTACTCAGTATAGGGCTTCAAATAAGCACTTTCTTAAATGTTAACAGTTACATTCAAGCCAGGTAGCTATATAAGTATCTAATTATGTTCTACATGCGCCATCAGATCAAAACAACAAGTAATACCAATCCTACTGTCTTTAACTTCCATATCCAGGAGTTGGGAATTCTAATTTCCAATTCCTGACTCAAACTTACCATAGGTTTCCCAGAAGCCATCTCTCTCAACTTGCCATAAATCGTCTAATATATACATGGATATTATACCACATCACAAAACTAACATTTCTTCATTGTAATTCACACAGTATAGAAGCAATACCATTTACTGCAGAAGGCAGTCTTCTCAGGAGAAAGACGCAAAGTTTACTCCCTTATTTTTGACAAATATTAATTGCTGGAAGTGAAGAAATGCTTTCTTTTCTCAATACATGCTGGCTCCTGTGTGTTATTGTAATAGAAATGATTTAAGGTTACCTCTCCTACTAGCTGCAGTGCTTTGTACATTTGTGGATATTCTCTCCCCGCTATACATACACTAATCCAGGAGAAACTGGTCTGAGAATCTCAAAGCAGGATCCATAGAAGAGCTGTACTGTCATGCAATGTGTCTTCTGCTAAGGTGACCTCAGCACTTATGAATGCAAGGTCACGCAAAGCCTCATGTTCAGTTATCGTCAATAGATGGCACCAAGCAAGTACCCATGCCAGCGTAGGTGCATGCATGTTGTGTCCATTCACTATAATGGGGCGGAGCATTCACATTTTTAGTTTTATGTGAGAGTTCTTGGGACATTACCCCATATATACAGAGGGTGCACTGTACTTTAATGTTCTTAATGTAGAACTTCTGTGAAAGCTTTGGTATGCTGAAAATTGCTTTCATCTAGCTACCATATTTGCTGATGTATAAAGTACACCCCATTTATACACTGGCAAATACTATTTGCCAGTGCATAAGACACACCAGCATATAAGACATACCCCATTTTCAAACTGTATTTTTTGAGGAGGCAGGGTGAGTTTTATATGCCAGTAAATACAGTATATGAAGGCTAGGCAGTTGTAGTTCATACTAATCATTCTTTATTGTGTAGACCAGTACAGAAAGGCATCAGAGTGCTTATTTATGCAATAAATTAATACTGCTTTCTTTCCATTGTTGCTGATTGTACTCCCACTTGTAAGATCCAATTAGTATGAAGTATTCTGCCACGGTGCAGGATTACAGCATGAATAAGTGGGTCATATTAGATCTTTGGCTTGTTGGAAATCAGCAATAAAGTCTTGATGTGAATGTGGTAGGTCGTTGCAGTCTGTTATGAGGGAGCAATTTCAAGTCTGATGAAGTATTCCAGGGACCTGATTCTGCTCAGCTGTGTAATTGTGATGGAAATAGGCCAATCAGAGGCAACAGTTTAGTCACAACCTTTTAGGAGTCTTGTTTCAGAGTGAGTGAAGAAAAAAAAAGAACAAGAGAAGTTGCAAATGAGAAGCTGCTCTGCTTGATTTGTAATGAACAAGTAATAAACGGCTTGGCTTCCCGTGGAAGCCTGACACTTCAGAGCTGCCACAGCTCTCTGCCTGTGACCATGTTTTATTTTGATCATCTGCAGCATAGCAGAGACAGGTAATTATCATAATCTAACAATTAGCCTGGCATCCTTTCCCAGTGTTTAATTACCCAGATAAATAGTGATTGAACAGAGAGGACTTAATGACAAAAGGAAAAACTTTTCCTGTGCCTCACGTACTGCTTTCCTGGTATGGCCTTGGTTTTGCAGAGTCATTATTTGTTATGGGCCATATTACATCCTTGCAGAGATGCAAGATATTCTGTTAACTTCATTGGACCCTAAAGACAGATCACCTAAAGGTGATAATTTTCCCAGTCTGTTGCTGTTATAAATGAATTGTTCTGACTTGTTGATTTCTGAGATTTTTTTTTAAATGTCAAGCACTTAAGAATAGTAGAATATAGTTTTTGTAGCTAAAAGAGCTGAAATTAACAATTTGCCTGATTATTTTGTTATTATGTGAATGGGAACCAATGATGTTTTCAACAGTTTTTTGAGAATATTTTATTAAATAGCACTTAAAAAAAAACCAGGAAAAAAGTTTATTTATGAGTATTTTAGAAATACTGTTTTAGAGTAAATTTTTAGCATCCAAAAGATAGAGTGGAGCACTATTTTTGGAGTGCCTATAAATAAATTGCTTCATCCTTTAGCAAGTCTTATTAGTAACTACTAGATTTTTAAATCTATATAACAAAGAGTATTGAGGAAAAACTTGAAATGAATATATTGAGCTGTTCATAATAATAGTAGGATAATGACCGTTTAGTTGAAAACTTAGTTTGTGTAGTGCACACTGAATGTTGGATGGTTTACAAGTTTAAAATCATATTCTTAGTAATCTACTGAATTAATGGCAGCATTTTAAATAGATCATGAGAACCTCAGAGTTCCTAGGTAGTTCAGTATAAATCTATTGCATTTAAAATAATCCTAGTGTTTTGCGATGGACCTGTGTATTTAACATCAAAATATTTCATTGCTAAGATACTGTCTAATTCTGCTATTGTACATTGCATTGATGCTGTCAAACTAGAGGTGATACTAAGATAGAAGTATCATGTGATACTGCTGTTCTATTTAGTTTCATAAATTGCCACAGATGGTATATTCTGCAGTTCATCTCCATTTAACCCCATTTATGATCTGACCCATATACATATGTATAGATACTCACCAAAAATAACACATCATGTATCCGAACTTCACAAAAGCACACATTCAAAATGCTCTTACCATCCAGAAGTTCTTTGTAATGTTTAGTGTAATCCAGTGGTTCTCAACCTGTGGGTCCCCAGATGTTTGTTGACTTCAGCTCCCAGAAGCCCCAGCCACTATGGTCAGTGCTCAGGGCTTCTGGGAGCTGAAGTCCAAAAACATCTGGGGACCCACAGGTTGAGAACCACTGGTGTAATCTCTTTTCTTGTAGTTTGAATCCAGTGCTCCATGTCCTTGTCTCTGACTCTGCGGAAAACGATCTTGATCTGTTGTTTATGTGACATCCTCTTGAATATTTAACATGGCTATCTTGTCACCTCTTAACCTTTTCTTCTCTAAGCTAAACATACCTGGCACAAGTGTGATGTGCTGTGTCACACTTGATGCATGTTCTGCTTGTGGTCTGTTAAGACCCCTGCATCTTCTTCATCTGTCCTGTGGGTCAAGCAGGTATCACCCATCCTATATCTCTGCATCTCATGTTTTCTGCAAATTGTAGTACTTTACATTTCTCACTATTGCAATTCATTTTGTTAGTTTTAGCCCAGCGCTCTAATCTGTTAAGGTCATTTTGAATCCTGATCCTGTTCTCTAAGGTATCAATTATCTCTCCTAATTTGATGTTATCTGCAAATTTGATAAGAATGCCCTCTATTCCCCCACTAAAGTCACTGATAAAGATGTTGAATAGCACTGGCCCCAGGGCAGACTTCTGTGGCACCCTGCTAGTCACCTCCCCAGGATGAAGAGGAGCCATTAGTGAACATCCTTTGGGTTTGGTTAGTGAACCTATTACAAATTCACTTAAGAGTAGCCTTGTCTGGCCCACATTTTACTAGTTTATTTGTAAGACTATAATAGGGACCTTGTTCAAGGCCTTATTGTAATCAGGATGTGCTGCAGCCACAGCATTCCCTTCATCTACCAAGCTTGTAGCTTTATCAAAAAAGAGAGAGAGAGAGAGAGAGAGAGAGAGAGAGAGAGAGAAGGTTAGTCTGGCATGACTTGTGTTTGAGAAATCCATGTTGACTTTTACTGATCATGGCATTCCTTTCCAGGTGCTTACAGACTGTTTGGAAATCTGCTCTAGAGTCGTTTCTGGTATTGAGATCAGACTGAGTGGGCAGTAATTGTTTTAGTCCTTTTTTTCCTTCTTTTGAAAATGTGGACAACGTTTACCCTTTCCCAGTGTACTGGGACTTCTGTTCTTCTGAAATTCTCAAATATTATTTATTGCCAGTGGTTCTGCAATTACTTCTGCCAGTTCTTTTAATACCCTTGGGTGTAGTTCATCTGTCTTGAATTCATTTAGAAGAGCTAGATATTCCTATACTACCTCTTTACCCATTCTGTACTACATTTCCCTTACTGCATCACCTGTTCCACTTTCCACAGGTCAAATACCATATTTCTTTTGGGAGAAGACCAAGACAAAGAAGGTGTTGAGTAGTTCTGCCTTTTCTTTGTCCCCTGGTTAGCATTTTGCCTTTTTTTTCATGTAGTGGCCCTCCCATGTCTTTGTTCTTTCTTTGGCACTGGACAAAACCAAAAAGCCCTTTTTATTATTTTAACCTCTCTAGCAAGCATGAGCATTGTAGCTTTTCTGACTTTCTCCTTGTACTTCTCCATGCTGTTTATTTGAATTTCTCTTTGGTGGTTTCTCCCTTTTTCTATTTTTTTGGTATGTCCCTTTTAAATCATAGCTCTGTTGAAAGTGTGTCAGACATCCATCTCAGATTCTTTAGTCACCTCCTGTTTTTCCTCATTGGAATTGTTTGAAATTGTTCTGTCAATATTTCACTTTTAAGAAACTCCCATTCATCATGACTATTCTTCTCTTTTAGTGTTTCTGACCACAGGATCATACCCAGTATGCCCTAAGCTTACTGAAATCAACTTTCTTAAAGTCTGGAATGCATATCTGTCTATGCTTGGCTTCCACTTTCTGCTTTATAATAAAATCCAGGAGAACATGGTCACTCCCACCTAGGATTCCACCACTTCCACCCCACTAACTAGGTCATCATTATTGGTTAGGATCAGATCTAAAATAGCTAATCCTCTTGTTGCCTCTTTCACCTTCTGTAAAAGGAAATTGCCTGCAAGGTAAGTGAAGGAATTTGTTGGACCTTACCTATGGCATGCCACCCTACTCAGACTTCATGTGCAATATTTATTTTTGACACTTTCATAATATAAAATTGAAATTACTATTCTGCTAATCTACATAGACTAGATTAATTAAGTGGACATTGCTAGTTAGAACTGAGAGTGAATACTTATTCACAGTGGTTAACTCGGAAGGGGCCATAGAATAAACATGGCAATGAGAAGGTTGAAGAGACAAGAAAAGAGGACTTTGATACTGGAAACATGAGCTAGCCACCAAAGTGGAGTGGTGATGGTGCTCCAACAAAATTAGGATGAACAGGCTTAGAAGCTAAGCGAACCCATGGCTGATCTTATTGCTGAGCTGAGCTGAGCTCATGAAGATAGTAGGTACCAAAGCAAAAAAGAAACATTCTCATAAAACACTGGTAAACCAAACTCAGGGATAGTTACTTCAGAACAAAGACTATGGAAAACTCAGTAGCACTGCTATAATCACACTCTTCAGAACCAAGAGTATGGAGAATTCAGTGGCACTACTTGGGATGCCCAGGTGGTATTGTAACCAGCTGATCCTATTTAGAGGAGAGGATTGGTGTTACCAAGTGAAATAATAGACCTGGCTCTTGTCCCTTTAATGGTTGTGTAGAAGAGGGAATTTCAGCAGGTGCTGCCAGTTTACAGGTACTCTCTTGAGTTAGCTGGCTCGGAATGGCTTGAAAATCAGGGTGGTGTTTGTATATAATCACTCTTCCATGAGTACTGCATCCTTATTATGATCAGTGGAGGAAGCATACAGAAGCAATTAGATTCTGATCTGTCTGCAGGGATCCAGGACTTTCTTCTTATTCATTGAAGTCTCAAGGTTTCTGGCTTTGCTAGCCCTACCAGAGCAGAACAGATCCTTTTGCATAGGCAGAGCCAATAAAAATGCTACCTTCATACTATATATGCACAGAGAGCCAGTATGTCTAAACTATTTAGTTAACAAGGGATGGCTGAAATATAATTATAATGCTTCTAGTGTGGATGTTCATATTAAAGAATGGATCTCTTTGTCTTCTGTAAAGCAAAATCTGTTTAAAGCAAGTGGTATGTCTATGAGAGCTGAAAATAAAGAGAACATACTTTAAAAAAAAGAGTTGTTTCTTCTTGGGTATGTGCTTTAAAATGCAGAATATGACTAATATATATGATTTGTATGGGAGGAGACACAAGCAGAAGATAGTGTTGTTTTTTATCCATCTATATGGTAATGGGCAATTAGTGTCAGTTGTGCTGTTTTTTACGCTAGGGTTTTATAGTTTTTTTTTCCCAAGGAAGAAAGTGAAAGAGGGAGCAGCATGCAAAAAATGCTGCTGCATTCTAAATATCTAGTTAAGCAGATCATCTCTTATATCCACAACCAACAAAACTATTAGATTCAAGACAAGACTTGCATATGCTTCAGAATTACAATTATGAAAAAAATGCACATGGCACCAGCCGTGCCTGCATTTTCTAATGATGGATAAACATAGCACCAGCATAAATTTCAAAACATTTTGTCAGTATTTTATATTTCTCCAGTTCAAAGTGTCAAGGCAGTTTCCCTTTACATTCAGCATTTGTAACTCTGAAATAAATAGGAGGTGTCTGAGAAATGAAGTACCTGTGCTTTTGAGGCATTTCAGAACAAATCGGTTGGGCCTGGTGTCAGTATGAGTTTGAGGTAATGAATTCTCATTAGTTTGCTATTGAGATTATTTTGGTTAGGAGATACTTGATTTTCACCATCTTTGCTCTGCCTCTTCAGCTCTTTACTGCCCATTATCTAGCTCAGTAGTGTGCAAGTTTCCATAATACTGTATTTATACCACCTGACTGAACTTAAAGGTTAATGATGTTTGAAGAATAGTTTTGTGTTTTCCTGTGTGTAACAGATAGCCTAAGAAGGCAAATTGCTTAATTTGGAAGAGTATTTGTGGCTTCTTCTGCTTTTTTTCAGTTTTCTAACACAGTATTTAGGAATGTTACTTTTATTAAGCATAATTCTCAGAATCCCCCAGCTAACCTGGCCAGTTGTAGTTCAAAAAAGTAACTTTTCCATACTCTGCTCTAACATATGGGGGGGATTGAGTGGACATGTATCTCTGTTTGGAAAGTCATATATAGACTCACAAGAAGTTAATATCCTAAAGGACTGTGGAACTATGGTTTTCATGAATGCTTTTGTAAATTGGAAGAAGATGGCGGGAGGGGGGTTTCCCTGTTACACTGTCCATGTGCCGCAAATGATTAATATGATTGATATGTGCACACAGACTAGTAGCTTTTGTAAATCAGTGTTGTTTATGAGAATCTAGGAGTTCAGATACTATCTGAAGAAAAGAGGACCATCAGTAGTCTCCATGGACATACTGTAGGGTAGCATTGTAGATAAAGGGGACAGTAAATGTTAGGAGGGTGCCACCTATATCACAAAAGCGGCCTGCTGTTTTTCTTGTGATTTTGCCAAACATCCTTGAAACATCATTTCCACCTCTTTACATCATCACAATGCTTCCTTCTTCCTCAGTGCAGGAAGACAAATTTAAGTAGAAAGCTTTGCCTCCTTTTGATAAGTGGCTTGTTTTTTGCTTCTATTCTTGGTTGTCTCCAAATATTAAAATCTCTTTTTTGACAAAGAGAGAAAGATTTTGTTTTTACGATCAGTCTGTTAGGACTACACAAAATACTGAACTTGCTGATACAGTTCAATCAAATTTTGTTTTTTTTCTAATGGAGACTGTGATGTAAATTCAGTAACCTATAGAAAAATAACTTTACCTAATGCATTAGTACTGATGTGCAGATGTAGATTACTCCAAATGTGCCTGTGATGACATTGAAAACTCAAAAGTACTTTGGAACTTTTCCATAAATATGTCTGCCCATGGACAGAGGTCTGAGGGGTCCTGCTCTGTATCCCAGCAGGGGGACCAGTGCACTGTGAGAAGACATGAGAGAGAGCAATCTTGGCTGAGACATCTTTGTCTTCTCCTTGGAGGACTGAATTGGTACTGGTGCTCACTTCTTCCCTTACCAAGTTAAAACAGGGCTTTCTGTGGAAACCTTTGAGGTCTAATGATTTTGCCCTAGTGTTTTAAAATCAGTTTAATGGTTTAACTGTTAGATGGGTTGCTATACTTCAGACTGTTTAATTTTTTTTTTTTTAATTTAAATGGTTCAAAGTTGTTTCAAATTGATTCTGTCTGTATGCCGGCCTTAGATCCTGTGACATAGTGTGGTTTGTTGTTGTTGTGTACCTTCAGGTTGCTTCTGACTTATGGAGACCCTAAGATGAACCTGTCATGGGGTTTTCTGGGTGTGGGGAGTGTGTGATGTGCCTAAGGTCACCCAGTGAGTTTCCATGGCCGAGCAGGGAATCGAACCCTGGTGTCCTATCTCAGTCCTGGCACAGCTGATAAATCAAACAGAACAAACTGAATATCTCCCAGCTTGTTACTTACTTCCAGGCAGTAAGCAGGGAGTCATAAATAAAATCCAATATAAACAAAGTCCATCAGGGTTTCACAGCAAGCGAGTGTCTAAGGTCAATCTGAGCATTTGTCAAGGCATCCAGCAGGTCAGATAAGCTCTGACAACTCCTGGAGGGGAAGGATGCCAGTTAAATAGGTCCCAAGCCTTGCGCAGCTGAGACTTGATTGATTGTTGCCAGCTATAAATCCTGAGAGGGCGACACTGGCTCTCTCTTTGCTCCCTGTGCACTGCAAAGCTGAGTCAGGGTAAGTGTTCCTCTATATCTGGAGAGGCAGGACTCCCTGTTGGAGCTGGCACCATCCCCTGTTCTGTTTCCAGTACTGTAACCTCTCTTTGTACAGCAGACCCTGGCATGCCTTCTGTTTCAGCCTCTGGCATGCCCTCTGTTTCAGACTCTGAGTCAGAGTCCATGCTCTGGAAGCAGGGCATGACATCTGGTCTCTAGAGTTACAATCCTGGACTCAAACAACTACACCATGCTGGCTCTTGACATAAAGTGGTATATATGTGAAAATATTTAAATACTTGTCTCTTGTTAGCCCTTGAATGAACACATCACCCCTTGTCCATGTTGTTGTAAGTAACAAAATATGGAAGGCAAAGACTTATAACAATTTAATATGTATTACCATCATGTGCTATATTGAGATTTTTAAATATGACACTTAGTATAAAGTCACAAGATCGATATTACCCTTTACTGTGTTTGCCCAGGACCAGCCAAAATTTGTGCAAGCTTGACATAGAATTATTAAGTGCTCTGGAATGTATCACTAGTTATCAACCTTAGAATATTACTTAATATGGTTATACAAATGAGATATAAAGCCTCTAGTTTTGATCAGAGAGAACTGATTGCTTGATTGGAGAGAACTGATAGCTTGAAAAAAGACCACATGTCTCCTTGTGAACATAGAAAGGATAAGGGCAGTACTATCAGTAATTAATTGTTTAGGAAAAAATTTAGTTTGTCTAACTGAGACCAAAAATCTGAGCGGTAAATAGGTTTTTCATACTGAACTGGGAAATAAAATCAGCAAAGAGATGTATCTATGTAACTAATGATATAGCCACAAAAAATACAATAAATAAATATTTGTAATATTTACAACTACACAAACAGAACATATTGGAAATAAATACGGTAGATCTTCAGCAAGCATAAAATTTGTTAACTGTATTTCAGACTTCCAGAGAAATTTATTACCCCAAGATTCCTCAACATTTGCCAACTCCTTCACTTTTCTCTATGCCTATCTTCTTCAAATTCAGGAGTGCTACAGGCATAAATGCAAAAGTACCACTTTTTAAAGGAACATTGATTTTTTTATAAATTGAAAGTCTATGACCACTCATTCATGGTGTCCAAGACAGTTTAAAATCAGTTTAAATTTTCATCTTTACTGGCAGATAAATGTAGGATTTTCCTATTGATGGTTTTCTTTTCCCCTATAGACTGTGTGCTGAAGGGAAATGCAGTCAAATTAGTGATTGCACTGCTCTTTAGTTTTCACATAATTTTTTAAAAATGTGGAGAAACTTTAAGCTGTTCAGCCAGGTCATTAAAAGATGATATCTTTTCAAATGGAATTTATTTTTCCTAACATTCCTATAAATACTATAGTTACTAATGTACTAGTATATAATGTTTACTGAGGATCAAACTGTGTGTGAGATGAGATTTCAGTGAGTGAACTTACAGTGTCAGAACTTCGGAATTGCTTTTAAGAAGAATAGATATACAGTTGGTCCTCTGTGTTTGTGGGTTTGACTTTCAGAGATTTGATTATTTGTGAATTTCTCCAACCTCTGCCCTCCCAGGTGCTTCTTTTCTCCCTTTTGGAGGCTCTGATCAGTCCACACAAATATCAGTCCATATTTAGGCCACTTCCCCCCTACACAGTTATAGTGCTATTATTCCACTTTCAACATCCTATGGATTTCTGGGTTTTGCAGTTTAGGGAGGGGCCTTTAGAATTCTCAGCCAGAGAGTTCTTTGGCCTCAGTAAACTACAAACCCCAGAATTCCACAGAATGTTGAACATAGAATAATAGCACTATAACAATGTAGGGAGGAAATGGCCTTAAACCCCCCCCCCGTTCTTCTCCTGCTCCACCAGCTGCTGCCTGGCCAGCTGGTTCACAGCCTGATTTCTCAGTACCGCAGACCCTCTTCCAGTGCCCCACACACACCCAAGGAAGAAGATGGGCAAGAGAGAGGAAGTATAGGGCCACCGTGCCAACCCACCCATTCCTTCCCTCTCCTTTCTCTGACCTGGTTTGTACGCTGGGTGCCTGCTCTCTCCACTGTGACTTGGCCCTCTTCCCATAGACACGCACACATATATTGATACTTGTGATTTTTCCATTTTGTAAGGTTCCTGCATCCGAAACCTTAACTAATGTGGAGGGACAAATGTAATGTTCTGAAGCTAACCATAAATGAGAAGTGGTTGGATGATTCTTGGCACCCAGAGCATCATCCTACCATTGCTCAGAATTATAGCATGTAATTACATTCATTAGGCTGTTCCAGGCTCTACTCCAGATATCTTTTCCCTTAGAAAAACCAATTATGAGCGCCACAGTTTCCTCCCAAAAACAAAACAAACAAAAAAGCCTCTAGCAAAGCTGCTGTTTATTGTCATTGTTAAAATATTGCACCATTTAGGGACATAAGCAGGGGAAATAAATGCTTTGGGGAGGAGATAGTAGTAGTAGGGAGAAAAGCTGGAACTCCCCCACTCCCGTGTACCGTGGTCCTGACCAGGAATGGGGGCCCAGATGCTTGCGTTTTCTAAATGAAAATAGGCATTTCAGTCACAGAAATCCTTATCACATCCAGCTTATGTTAATGGTTAAGGTGGATGCGAATTCTGAGAGTAAATCCATGTAAATTCCTGAAGGAAACAGTGTAATGCTGTGTGCATTACCTCGAATTAGATTTATCAGGCTTTTGTTCCTATGCTACACACATTTTTCCCTTTGTTAAAAACCTGTATTATAGTACTAAATGATGTAAGAGATGAATAGATTGCTCTGAATATATCCTTGGAGAAGGCCAGATGATCATTGCTTTTTCCCCTCAAATTAGATAGAAAGATCCACTTGGCAGATTTCAGGTCCACCAGGTACTTAAAATATGTGCCCCCGGTGAAAAGGAATATTATAGTTAAATATGTCACGGTATCTTTATTATTCTCTGTGCACTTGACAGTGGCTGCTATCAAGGAATAGAAACCAGAGGTAATAAAATGATAGTGGTGACCAAAAAGTGCAGAGTTGAAAAGATAGCTGCTAGATATTAGTGTTGGAAGTATACGTGCCATAGTTGTATAACTGTAGTCTAGAGCCGCATGTTTCTTATGAGATGCTTTATGTTGACCTGTAAATATCAGCTACAAATGCAAATTTCATTTAAAGAAAGCATGAAAACATAACTCTAAATTAGTACTTGATGTCTTCAGTGTTCAGAAATTAAAAAAAAGTATAGATCTTCAAAGAAAATGTAGCGCATCTTACACAACCTTTGATTAGTTTGGTAGAAAATGGCATTTGCCGAAAATGGATGTCCACAGTGCCATATGTAATGCCTGTAGAACTAAAACTACAGCTGATAAAATGTTTTGCATCTGCTGTATTTGTTTCATTTATATTCCAAGAATTTCTTAACATAAACGTGCAGTCTGTGTACCTCAGTAGGGCTTAACTGCTTTGAGAATATCCCAGGTGGTTTGCAAAGTTACCTAGAAAAAGTTACCTTCCACCTGCAATATGCTACTGGGAGTTTGAAGTGAAATATTTTGGCCCTACTTGGCACTAATCTACTGCACTATTACAGTGACAGCAAAAACAACCTTACTAGTGTTTCAGCTAATATTGCTTACCAGTGCTGATAATAAAAGTGCATTGGTAAAAGTGCCTTGTACTGCCTTTCTCATCTGGCTCTCATTCCAAGCTGTCAGGTGAGTGCTGATAATTCATAGCCTTGAATTCTTTTATCTGAACAGCAGTATCTCTTCTATATACTTTGGCAGTAGAGTTATATAGCTTTTCAAAAATCTTTCAAAGGTGTACCAGGGTTTTCTTGGATCTCGACTAAATGTTGCCAGCAGTAAAGAAAAAGTAAAGATGTATGAGTATTGTAGGAAATGTCTGTGGCTGTAATGAGTTTTGCCTGTGATACAGAAATAATATCTCACAGCCTATTGAGCTGTTTGGTATTTGTGTTATTATGCAAGTGTAGATGGTCTGGTCTTGCCGTTTAATAAAGAAATGTAGAACTGACTCATTTTATAGAAAAGCAGAAGGTGGGAAGGAGACTGTCATGCAGGTTTGGAGGCAATTTTATGAGAGCAAAGAATACAGAGACAGTAGTGGCTCATTTTTAAAGGACACTAAATTCAAAACAGCTGTTTTTTTATTTCTCCAGCTGTCCCCACACAGGATTGTTTTTTGAGGAAGGAAATAAACCTTAAAAAAACAAAGGTTCAAACATATTTTTTGTAGTAAATTTACCTTTGCTTTGTTCTCTCGTTTTATTTTTAGATTCCAGCGGGGTGACTACCATATTGATGTCTGCATCAATGACTATTTGGATGTATTCTGCCCTCATTATGAGGATTCGGTGCCAGAAGATAAGACTGAACGCTACATTCTTTACATGGTGAACTTTGATGGCTATAGTTCCTGTGATCATACCTCCAAAGGATTCAAGAGGTGGGAATGCAATCGACCTCACTCTCCAAATGGACCATTGAAGTTCTCAGAAAAATTCCAGCTCTTCACTCCCTTCTCATTAGGATTTGAGTTCAGGCCAGGCCGGGAATATTTCTACATCTGTGAGTATATGAAGATTTATCATGTTGTATAGCAGCTGGAGGAAACATGGTAATTTTTTCACCTATGCAGAGGGCCAGTTTGCATGTGTGACAGATGTGTTTGAGTATAGATTGTAGATTTCAGGATCCCTAGATAAAATAACCTGGAATCTGAGAAAGAAAATGAAATTAATAGCACATTTTTCTTTCTCACACCAAAGTGTATATCCAGCTGCATTCATAAAAAATAAATAGACATAGTTGGAGTTATTCAAGAGAGCTTTTTTTGCCCCCCCCCCAAGAAATGTTATAATTTTGCAGGCAGGAGGAGAAGGAAGCGATGATAATGATAATGACTGGTGATCTTCCTATGGTAATACTTCTTATTGACAAGGATCATATTTGGTGAAGATATAGAGGTAATATCTTGGAACTTCTGGTAATTCCAAAGTGTGAGCAGCCACGAGATTTTTGATGGACTTAAGCGTTCTGAGAAGAAAAGTATGAATGATGTACACAAATGATCATATGGCTAAACAGTGAAATGGTTTTGTTATTACTCCCCTTAAAAGATTCTATAGTGCACATTATTCTTTGTTGGGAGAGCAGGGGTTATGCTAAAAATATTAAAGTGCACTGCTAAAATGAGAGCAAATATTCTTGTAAATATAAGCTCATTAAGTTCATTTAAACTGTTCCTCGGTTTGAAAATTGCAGGGTGTCTTTAGGTTAAGCATGAAGTGACAAATGATTCACTCCTGATATTCAAGATCCTTTCGTTTTTTAAATTGGCTGCTGAGGTGTCCTTGGTGCCACAAAAAATGGTTGTCATTGAGAACATGTTGGAGTACTTGCAGATGCTGTGTCTACAAATACCACAGTCTAGCATTATTGAATATAATAATGTCTCAGGATAAATGGCAGTCTTCACCAAGCCAAGGAAACTTTTTACTCAGAGCAGCTGTTTCTTCCTTGAACATGTGGGGAGACAAAATGCAGTGGGAGCAGGTTTCCAAGCAAATCATTATGAAAGAGTATGTGCACCTGCATTAGTAAATGAACACATACAGCTTCACCATCAAAGCACTTTTTCCAAAGAGATTTGAAGTGATCTTTCCATGCTCTGTAGGTAAGGAAGTGGAAGAATCAAATCATAGAATTTATTTTTCCATACAAAAGTATTAGTTGTTTAAAACAAGGGACCCTTTGATTGAGTAGTTTGGGAGATTTGGGGTCATACTCCTTGGTTACAAAACACTATTTAAAATTAGCTATATGTTAGCAAAGAGCTTGCTTCTTCTAACTTGGGTATGTTGAGTCTTAATGCTTTTTGGCAGCAGTACTTGCCATGTTCTCAGCTACCAGAGAGAGCATTGTACCTGCAGACATAAGACATTCAGTCTTCATGCCTGGGGTTGGTATTGTTGCTATTATCACAACAAATTTGTAGTCTCTCTGTTTGTTCACCACAATGCTTCAGCTTGTTAAAAATGACTAAACAGGGACTTTGTGCTGACATGCATGGACTCATCATCTTATGTTGAGACTAGATAGTATCTTAACCAGATATCATACAACCAACACCTGATTTTTTTTGTGCTCACTTGCACTCTCTATTCCTGCCAAAGAGTAATGAAAATAAGTTGGAACAGTGAGAGATGAATTGTTTCAGTGATGCATTCCTGTGTGCCTTGTGAAAGCATGTCAGAACTAAACTCTGTTTTGTATCCTGTAAGCAAATATGAAAGGAATTCTAGGAGGGTGGGCATGGTTGTGAAAAGAATTCATTTACATCATATGGTACTAATCTTGCTTATGCAAACATTCCCTTTAACTTTGGAGAAGCCTCTGTCTCACAGGGAAACAAATATATTCCACTGCTGGGGCAAACAGGTTATGTATTTACTTAGTGTGAATTTTACTTTGGAAAGCTCAGTCTAGCAAGTAAGAAAATAAGCTAGGGCTATTTACAATGAGGTGTTAACTTCTCACTCCATGTGTTTGCTGTGCACTAAATAGCCCTCCGAGTACCACTCGTTGTAAATTTATATACATTTTTGCACTGGCTTTTCAAATTAGGAAAGTGTCAATGAATGTGCAAAATGATTTACTGAAAGCACTATATGCATAGCAAAGTAGGATGAGAAATTGCAGGATCTTATTACCTAACGGCTTGCTTCTCAAAATATAAAAATCCGTTAATTTTGTAAGCAACCCATTCTATTATTAATGTATTAATTGTGGATAAATTCAATATTTGCTTTCAAAAAGCATTGTAGCTTCTACAGTGTTCGTTTAGGGCTTCTGTAGCATTTGTTGAGGTGGGTGAAGTGTGGCCTAGGGGGCTACACATATTCTCCAGTGCTGTTTTTGTGATTAGTGAAGCTCATCCATGCTCCCTGTCCTGGTGTGTTGCGGGGACAGGTGGGAAACATAGTTCTGAATATCTGTGGAGCTTTCAGGAGTAATAGTTTTGTAAATGTTTATTGTTGTTCAGAGAGTGCCCCCCCCGATTTTTAAAAACAAATCTGGAAGTGGACTGGAAACTACTTCAGGTTTCAATTTTCTCAGTTTATCAGCATTTTTTGCCTAGTCCCAGGAAAACCCTGGCAAGTTTCCAGGAAAGAAAGAAGCAGTTGTATCCAGTGGATACCAGTAAAGTGCCCACATCAGATAACCTGAAACTCACTGTTCTGACATTATCCAGTGAAGAATTTGGGGAAGGCATGTTCTGGTTCTCCCCGAGAAACAAAATGTATTGGGCTACATTTATCTGCTTTTTTTTTTTACTCTTTGTCCTTCTCTCTCTCTTTTCTTCTTTCCCAGTTGACCCTTGCATCTCTATGACTCACTGAGTCAATTTGTATCTCTTTCAGTACTGTGTGTAAATATGAGTTTGTATGTATGCCAGAGGTGCTCCTTTGTGTGTTCATGTTTTCTCTGTCTGTGGTGCTGTAAGCCAGGGCTGGTGAGATTCCAGACTGGGGAGCTCTAACTTACATTTAAAAAGCAAAACAAAACAAAACAAAACAAAACTGGGAGCCTGAGATTCACTAGCCAGAGACTGTTGCAAAAAACATACATATGTAATACCAGGACTGAATGGAGATCACTATCCTTTACACAAAAACCCACTTCTAATCACCCTAAGATTTCTTCATTTCAGTAGTACAATTTAGGGATGGGGAGTCATTCTGTTACTGTTAAACTACTTTAACGCAGAAATCCCTTTCAAGCTATTTCAAACCACACAGATTTACCAGTAAATCCAGATCTATCCTTCTGTTGTACGTTGGGAAACAGGAAATCAGAAATAAGTATTTTTCCCTTGTGTTTATATTCTCAACTGTGGACTCAGTATTCACCTTTTGCTTGCAGGAAAGTGTAAGAAGGTATTTTCCACTAAGGCGTGTGGGAGGTATGTTTCCCTTCATTGTTTCACATAAAATAGTTGTATGCACAAATGTCATGTGTGTGTTCCATATTGGGAACAGAGTAGAGAGCTCATCATGGTCTTAATATGGCCTTGATACCACCGGGCAGCTCCCAGATAGATTTTCTTCTGCTAGTTTCTCACAAGTTTCTTCACATGTTCATGACAGTACTGCACCTAGCATCATGTAGGAGGCTCCCTCATTATCAAGTCCAGAAGAATCTCTTAAAGTAAGAAACTATTATCTCTAGATCAGAGATATTTGACTCTGGTAATCAAACTGCATGTATTAAGTCAAAGGAAAAAGGTATGTGTGTTAGGTAATTGGAATCCTCTACAACTGTCATCTTGCTTTACCATGTTCTGTGGCTGCAAAGGCACTGTTTCCCAGCCTGCCTCCAATACCAGAAGTAAGCTAGGCTAGAGGAAATGTGAATAAATCAAGGGGAATGTGTGGAGGTGAAGGTATCTTTTTGTAAGTTTATATATAAAAAGTTTATATATAAAAATTGGATCCCCCTCCCACCAAAAAAACCTGAATGGTACAGACACAGAAATAACAAAATATGACTGCTGCAGACATATCTTAGTGGACTCAGAGTCATGTATGTTAATAATTTACTCTTTGGCTGTGATCCAGCAGTGAGGACCACAAATGTGATTGGAGCCATTGCATTGTTATCTTTTGGGATAATGTAAATTTCCTGAAGACTTGTGGAACACTTTCTTCTCTAGGGATTTCATGGTCTCTTGATCTGAGAGAATTGTGTTTACATTGTATTCACATATAGAGACATCTGATTTGACCTTTAGGAGTGAAAACTAACTCAAGGAAATTCAGATAATTTACTGAGCAGTTTCAGAACTTTTTAATGTACAAATAATACTTCAGGGTTTGGCTTTAGTTTTATTACTAGGTGTCCTTTTAACTTTTCAGCAGAGATCTGATCAGCATAAACAGAAATGCTTCTCTGACAGCTATGAGCCACTAAAGTGACTCAAAGAATATTGGCGTTGATAGGTACTTCACCCAAATTGCTTTAGACTTTCTGAGTGAAGTCAGAGTAATTGGAAGAGTTTGATAGATCTGTGTTTTATTTTATTATTGGTATTTTTTTATTCATGAAATATTAAACAGACGGACAAGGTGACCTTTCAAAGGGAATTTTGCTTAATCCACTGTGTTGATTAAAGGATTGGTTGTTATTAGAAGAATTAAATGTTAGTCTTGTAAAAGAAAAGCTAAAAGAATTGCCACTGTCTAATGGATTTTTATGTCAGTAGTGTTCTTAAAATTCTCAAAGGGAGTGTTAAAAGTGATTGCATAATTTGGAAATGGGGAAATATCTCTGTAAGAGAATAGATGTTGAAATGAAAGTAGCATTGGACTCAGTTGTTCCCCCTTAAATGTCTGTCATGTAACAAATTGAAAAGAGATTATTTGGAATCCTGCTGTTCAAAAATTCAAGTGTCATTAACACATTGGAAAGGCAAACAGAAAGACGGAGCTGGGCTGTGTTCGTAGTCTGCATCTTTTAGAATTGTCTTATTAAGTATATTATTGGAGGTCTTGGCTTTTGGTGCTAGGTGAGTGAATGGTTGTCATTCTACTCTTAGTGTGCTTTGTTGATACTTCTTTTTGGGGGAGAAAAAAGAGTGGGTTCTCTCTTTTCATCAGGCTTTTGAAGAACATCAGTCCATCCTGTAGAAAAATGAAATGCATCTGTGAGAATGTATCAGATTTCATAACTTAGCAAAGGGGAGGAATGCAGGAAAAGACTACTAAGAAGTACTTAAAGAACGCTTGTTACAGCTTGATTTCAGCTTGACAAGAACAGAATAGTGACCATTTTTTAAAATTAAAAATCAAACAAATGCATAGTATCCACCTTTTTTGTTACAAACATGCTGTAAAATTCAGAGAAACTGAGAATGAATTGGGTGGCTATTTATGTCCTTTACAGAGGATAGGCCTCCTCTAAAGTCATCCTCTGTCTCAGGGACTGACTGTGGCCCATCTTGAACTGCAACTCCCATAAGTCCTAGCTAGCTGAGCCACCGGTGAGAGTTCATGGGAATTACAGTCCAACAATGTCTGGAGGGCCACAGTAGCCCACCCTTGCCTTTTTAAAAAATCTGTCCAGCCAAACCCTACCTAGTTTAAAGATAAACATAGGAGATAGGGTGGATTTATTAAAATCATGCTTCAAATCATCAAGAGATGACTCTGGTTTAAATAGACTGAAGGAGAAATGTGAGGCTTGCTGCTTTGAGAAATGTGCCATTAATCCATTTTTATGAAACTCTATGAAATTTAAATTTAGCTGGCATATTTGTGATGAGATATGTTTTGACTATCAGGAGAATACTTAGCATTGTATGTACATATTAAAAAATATTAAAAATTCTAAAAACTTGATTTAATTTTTAAATCAGTTTTCAAAAATTTTCCATGATGGTCTTTTCCATTATGGTGAGATGTATTTGTTTTCCTTTTAAAGTTTAGTAATTATTACCAAATTGGCATCTACACATATAAATCAGCATATGAAGTTTTTATTCCCCCACTCATTTCTTTTTAGGTGATGCAGCTCCTCTTTTAGCAGTGCTTAAATAACTACACTGCACACGTAATTATGTGAACTATATAAAAATTTTGGTACCTAAAAAGGTCTATTTTTTTTTTGTCATTAGTCCTGTTAAGTTTCTTAAGAAAGCAGAAATTAGCTACAATAAAAGAAACATTTCAGAAGCTAATATCTAGTACCGTTCTTCTTAGTTTTCTCAAAATACCAAAATTATGAATTAATGTGTTATTTAAACTCTGAAGCTCAGTTGTATAGCATGTATTCTGCACAGGTATAAGAGTCACTGCATTTATATAAGTTTGTTGCATGTGAACCAGAATTTTCATTGATGGCTCAAGAAGCTAAGCACAAAAGTTTAGAAGAGCAAGGCATGCAAGTGGTTGTGACAAAGATGTAATCAAAATCTGCTTGAACTCTTGCATTTTATCAAGTTATAAAAATCAAGAATAAGATTTTTGAGAGAGATTTTAAGAGATGTCAGTAATGGGCACATCAGGAACAAAATAGAGGATTAGACCATTTGGGGATCGTCAGAAATTCCACACATAGCATTTTCATTCAGAGCATCAGTGAAAAGGGAGATGGTGGACATATATAAAAATACTGCCAAAACATTACATTCTATTTCACATTAAGCTAAAAGCACTGATAAAACAGCGCAGGGACTTTGCCAGAACATGTAAACTTGGTCCATTATTGCAGTAATCTACATTAATTAGTGCCTTTGCTGAATTTCAGCTTGTAATAAGAATTGTAATAAATACATACCACAGTTTAAACTAACTATACAACAGAGTTGGCTTACAATGTGGGGAATGATACATTATTGAGTACATGATATCCCTTCAAAGAATTTGAAAGTTTGTGTAAGAAACCCATTATAGAATCCGTTGTTCTAAACCAACAGCACTGAGGTAATTCAGTAACATTACTTGCATATTTCATGTAATATGGACTAGATGCTAGATGAAATGAAAATATGCTGAAGATGTTTGGACTAAGCATTTATGCATAGCTGCCATAGACAGTAGCTTGTCAGTCACCTACTCTTTAAACAACTTGCACGAGCTAATCAGTGCTGAATCAGTACAAGCTTAACAAACTATAACTTGGGGCCTCTGATTAGATGGACTTCTAAATAAAATAATATACTATAAATAAGATTATCTTTTTCTGCTGAGGGACCTTTTGAACGTTTATGGCTTCATGACAGAATGATAAACTTAAGGGTCATCTAATCCAATAGAATGCCAATTCAGGAAAGTGCAGCTAGACTATACCTGACAGATGGCCATCCAACCTCTGTTTAAAAGCTTCTAGTGGAAGAGAATCCACCACCTTCTAAAATACAATAGCACCTCCACATTTGTGAGGGTTCAGGGCACAAAACCTTCATAAAAGTGAAAAAAATGCAAATACTCCCTCTGTAATTCCCCTCCTATTTCCCTCTGGAGCTTCATTCCTTTGTATCTGGCCCTGGTGTTGGGCAGGGGGAGAAAAAAAATAAGCTAAAAGGCTTATCAGTACTTTCCCCTCAGACAGAGAAGAGGGGAGTTCCAAAGTTCTAATTATTTTTGGTGACCATCTTGAGAAAGGAGCACATGACCAATCAGCAGCCAATACAAAGCAGAATGTGCAACCACATGGCAGAGAGGCCACACCTTCAGCAGCGGGAGGGAGCCCAAAAGGAAAAAAAAAAGCATGCATTTTAAACACAAACCTGGGAAGCTAGGGGTGAGGAATGCAAGGGATGGGAGGAGAAAAATGGAGAGGAAGGCAAGCACATGTCCTATGAAGAATCAGATTTGTGAAGGTCAAATACACAAATGTGGAGGGAGGACTATAGTCTGTTTCACTAGCAGACAGCTCTTACTATCAAGAAGTTCTCACTACTATTTAATCACAAATTCTCTTCTTACAACTTTAATCTGTTAGTTTGGATACTATGCCGTGGAGTAGCAGAAAACAAGATTGCTCCATTTTCCATTTGAGATTCTTTTAAAGCAGTGATTTCCAAACTTTGGTCCTACAGATATTTTGAACCTCAGCTCCTAGAATGCCTGGTGGTTGGCCAAACTGGCTGGGGCTTCAGGGAACTGAAGTCTAAAACACCTGGAGAACCAAAGTTTGAGAGCCACTGCCTTAGACATTTGCTTATATAACTCCCCTGTTTTCTTTTCTTCACACTAAACTTAGCCAATTTCCCCCCATTTGGTTCTCATAGTTCCTAGTTTTAGCTTTCTTTTATGTGGCCATTGGGGTAATTTATATTGTTTTATGCTGTATGTTCTTTCATTTTGAATGTGTACAGTCAAATCACTAAGAGCCAGTGTGGTATAATGGTTTGATAGTTGGACCTGGACTTTGGGAGACCAAGATTTGAATCCCCACTCATCCATGGAAACCTACGGAGTGATGCTGGGCAAATCATACTCACTGTGCCTCAGAGGAAAGCAATGGCAAACCTCTTCTCAATAAATCTTGCCAAGAAAATCCTTTCATAGTTTCACCTTAAGTCTGCCATAAGTCGGAAACAAGTTGAAGACACACAACAACAACAACAACAGTCAGACCTTCTAAATTTTTATTCTTATCCTGGACAAATGTGTAAAAATTGTAGTTCCTTTTTTTAAAAAAAATTAATAGTTTTCCAGAACACACAAAACAGGGGCATTCATCACTATATTGGTATGTCCCTCTCCCTACCATGCTTCCCTATATTATTCTTTCCCCAGTTAAGTCATTACTATCTTTTCAATAATGACTCCTCCATTTTTGCACAAATACATTTTTATCTAGTCATCACATGTATTTATATTTTTAACCAATCCACTACCCCTTTCCATTCTCTTTCAAAATTCTGAACAGATTTGTTTTTTAAAGAATATGCTAATTTTTCAGTCTCAACCATATCTAACATTTTTAGTTTCCATTCTTAAGTTGATTTCTATTTTTTCTTTCCAATGCAGGGTATACGTCAGCCATTCCACTGTAATCAAATACAGTATTTTATTTTGATGTCCAAAAGTTGTAGTTCCAAGGGAGAAACCTGTGAGCTGACTAGCTGAATTTACATATTCCTTTAAAGGAGTAGGGCTGAATCGCCAGGTCACTCTTTTTAGTTACCTTAATTACTTTTACTAGACTCTTGCATGGTTGAACACTATGCTTGATTTTTGTGTGTGCATGCACGCATGTGCCTTCAAGTCAGCTGTCGACTTATGGTGATCCCATGAATTTCATAGTGTGTCTGTTCTAAAACAAGGAATACTCAGAGATGGTTTTGCCCATTCCTTCCTCTGAAATATAGCCTACAGTACCAGCTAGTCATTGGCAGTCTCTCATCCAAGCACTGACCAGGGCTGATCCTACCTAGTTTCAAAATCAAATGGGATTTGGTGCCTTTAGGTGACTTTGTGCTTGATTTATAGATTTCAAAAAAAATCTACTTTTCAAGATTCCATATTGGCTTTTTTTTTTAATGAAATGTGCCACATAGTAAAATCTCTAGAACTTACTGCTGAAGGCTATAATATCTTTGTTATTATGGGTATAGGGATAATCTGTGTGTGTGATAACTGAAAGATTGATGTCTTTTCTTTTTCCTCTTCCAAAGAGATGTCTGCACTGATAGAATTAGTAGGACTGAAAATATTATACATAAGAAGCCCTTCCTCTTGCATGTGCATTAACTCAACTCTCTGTGATTTCCCAAGTATGCAATCAGCCTTATTTCACTGTTGACAGCATTGTACGTCTGCTTTCCTACTTGCAAAAATATATTGTTAAGCCAAGCTGTATATGGCCAGAATACTGTTTTTAAGAAGTCTAACAGTTTTTCACATGGTTTGAATAAATTATATATAAACAAGGCTATTAGCACCTGCGCTATTAGCATATCTGTAGTTCTTTAGCATCTGCAATACCTGTGTCTATACTATATACCATTGTATGATCTGCCAGAGCTACATCCAGAGGTACCAACAGTCTAGTTTACCCAGGAAGGCAAGTGGTTTCTTAAATTTTATATTAAAAAAATACATTATGTAACAGAACTGTGCAGCACTTGGTAGAACATTGTGAGTCTTTCCACTTTGAAATACTCAGATAGTTCAAGCGAAACTATATAAATTAGTCCCTGTCACACACAGGCATAAAAGTGGAATTAGTAATTTATATTAATCACAAATGTTTCTCCAAGTTTTATTAACAGGCAGATTAGCTGCCAAAGTGCTCTGTGGAATACATTTCCCCTCTACACTGCCACAGGGAACAAAACAGTTATGGATGTTTAGATAAAGATTAACGGTTCATCTGTGGAAAAATATATTTTATTATACATTTTATTTCTCTTCCTATAGTGACAGTTCGTCACTACTGGAACAAGTGGTCATCTGCTTTATAAGAATTAAAATGGAAATAGAGGATGGTTTTATATTTTTATATACTTACTTTCTTTTCCACCTATATAAAAAAGTGCAAGCTTTCTCCTTGTTAAGTCTTTTTTTTTTGTTGACATGTCATGTCTCTCACCACAGAACAAACTCTCATTGAACTGCTGTATTAGCACAGAATGCTTATGAACATTCAACTTTTTGAGGAAGATTTGAAAATGCTGACAATCAATGTTTTTTTTGCTATCAGTAAAGCTAACTGAATATTCACTTGCTGAGCTTCTGAGTTGAGATTCAATGAGGAAATTGCATATCTTAATGCAGGAAAGATGTGAATATTTCCTTTTCTAAAACTGGAAGTTCAGAAAGTGAATTCGCAATTGCTTCAGTGTTATTCAAAGTAAAAAATGTTTCCAGGCTGACAAATTCACAAAGATATTTAAATATTTATTTATATCTAAAAGCATTAATGAGATGGAACCATATAGAATAGCATACAAATAAGGAAAAAATGCACAACCCCTTTTTGTAGTGCAAGTCTGCCAATATATCTGAAATCTTTTTGTTCACATGTGTGAGAATGAAATAAGCAAAACATTATTATACAATATGCCCACAATGTGAGCTTGTGGTAGAAACTGGAGAAACAACTCTGGATGTTTTTGTAAGGTAAAAAGAAAACTTATGTTGATTGTCACATAAAATCTGTCTTAGAATAGGAAAGGAGATAGGTGAAAGAAGTTGACCTATACTTGTTTACAAGAGCCCCTAAAAGGTGGGCTTCCTGTGTGGGTGCGAGCTAGCATCTGTTGGTTGGTTTGGAACCTCACAGATGCTGCTTCCAGATAAGAGAGAACTAAAAGACTAATTAACTTCTTGGAATAAGGGGAAAATGATATCTTTGCAGGCAAGAAGGAAGCAAAAAGCTTGAACACATAGACCAAAGAAAGAAATAACGGGATGAGAATAAAAGGACTGGCATTGTCCAGACTGCCCTTTCCCACTTATCACTTTCTGCAAACATTGATGACTCTTTGCTGTCAACATTTTCTTGCAATAACTAAAGAAGTAGATAAAATAGATAAACTGCTTTTTGTGCAAAAAACATTGTGCACTTTTTTGCAAAAAATTTCACAATGGTATGAAAAAAATGGTAAAAAAATGGACAAACCCTTTTGTAATCCAGGTCTTCAGGAATGCATATTTTGAATTTTTAGTTGTCTTGTTTGAGAATGAGAGAAGAAAAAATTTGTTATACTGGTTGCCCAATTCTGCTTTATTTATTTTAATTTAATTTAATCATTAAATTTATGAATCGTGTCTGCTCTCTACCGTGAACCAGTAACAAAAATAAAGATCTTTATCCAGAAGAAAGAAACACAGGAGCAAAAAGCCATACAATACATTTCAGCCAGCATTAAAATAAAAAGTTGAAGAGTAGAGTTATGCAACATTCATAGCTCTAAGGAATGGAATGGTTTTTAGTATCAGTCTGAAAATAATATAAGAAAGGGGACCATCCCACTTCCTTTGGAAAGATCTTCTATCTAAAAGACTGTGTATTATGTGTGTCTAGGTGGTGGGACATATGACAAAGTCTCCAGTGATCATCATCATAAATTATAGGGGTATTCAGTGGAAAGAACTGTTTGTTTAACTGTCATGGCCTCAAATCAGGAAGCAAACCTGGAAACAAACAGAAAGCAAGATGTAGTATAGCCTCTGAACAGAAGTCTATTTTCAGCTGTAGTTTTCAAAGATTTTTCAAGGGCACCTCCATTTCAATTTATTAATCTAAAAGCCAGGTGATTTTACAACATGGATCAGTTTGACTTCCTTTCCCAAGAAGGTGCATACAGTGAGTAAAGAGAATCCTGACAGCAGCAGAGCCAGATCCAAGGCACTATAGTGGATATCATAACAATCCTAAGTGACATACCTGATCTTTCAGAGCAGCTCCTATTTCGTCCAGAACAGGATGTACCCACTAATCCTGAGTTAGGTTGTTTACAGATCTGGCTTGTTTGGAGTCTCAGTTTGTTCAATAGCAATAGCAATAGCAGTTATTTCTATACTGCCTATCAACTAGCGTTATCTAAGCGGTTTACAATGTATTTTAGCTAATTGCCCCCAACAAGCTGGGTACTCATTTTACCGACCTGCGAAAGGATGGAAGGCTGAGTCAACCTTGGAGCCTGGCAGGATCGAACTCACAACCTTATGGTTGCAGTACTAGCATTTAACCACTGCGCCACCAGGGTTCAGGTGTATCCATCGAGGCAAAAATTTGCAAATTCCATTGAAAATGTCAGATAAACATGGATAGAGATAGTCTTCCTCTCCCAAACTCTGAATGACTTCTCTGAGTGGTATCTTGTAGATGCCAAAGAGCATAGGAGACAAAATAGAACCCAAGGGACCAAGCAGTAATTCTCCTGCACTAACTTTTTGGAATGCTGATGCTGAAAAATGATGAAAGTTCCAGATGAAAGTTCCTTGCCCTTTTCTTGCCATCAGGGCAAACCAGGTAGTTTCTTTGTCAAATCCTAGTGGGAAATTAGTACAGATAATCCAGACTCCTCCAGGAATCCTTGGGGCTGTATGGCAACCACTCATTCCTTTAGTTTGCATAGAACAGAACAGTATTTGTCAACCAATCATTGTTAAAATATTCCAGGTCAAAAGAGGGCTCATTTGAGGTGACAATAACATATCCAGTGAGAACCAGTGTGGTGTAGTGGTTTGATCATTGGTCTATGACTCTTGGAAGCCAGGGTTTGAATCCTCACTCAGCCATGGAAACCCTCTGGGTAACCTTGGGCAAGTCACACTCCATCAACCACAGGGGAAAGCTGAGGGAAACCACTCAGAACAAATCTTGCCAAGAAAACCTTGTGATATGGTCACCACAAGTCAGAAATAACTTGAAGGCGCACAAGAATAAATAACATATCCTGAATTGGTCTTCTCATTCCCTTTGAGAATTTCTTTATAATATCTACGGCCATATTCAGTGTAGCAGTGATGAAGCAAAATGGTTTGTATAGGGACAAAATATTACATGGTATTGCTGGGCCACTGTTCAGCCCAAAGCTTTTTTAAGTGTCAGGACTCAGCCTGGGAATATATGCAAGTGTTAACAAGGAACAAGCAGTCTATGAGAACATGCATTCTCCTTTCAGACACCACTGGGGGTTGCCGTGCATATTACAAACAACTGTGAAAAGAGACACTATGGGTTTTTAATTCTTCCTGTGTAACATGCAAACTGGGAACTCCTCCAAAGTGAATTGTGTCAGTTCTGTATGCATCTCTAGTGTTTTGAACTCTCCTGTTTTGCATGCATAAGCAGTGTAACATCAAGTGAGACCATAACAGCCAAAGCTATGCTGAGTTACCATAACTAAGCTGTATATTTAGCAATGGGCTACTGAAGGCCCAGAGTCTAAATACAACCAAGATTGCTTTTTCATCTGCATTTCACCTCAAGCATACTTACTACTTTCATTATATACCTCTGCCACTTTTTCTCAAACTGAAATACATGCCAGACAGTGAGTTATGTGAAACCAGCAACTTATGCACTTGATCATTGTCCTTCATGGCTGATGAAGTAAAGGTGGATGAGAGGTAAGTGGCCTAGAAGAGTGAGTTAGAAGAAAATGTCATTCCCTCCAACCTTAAGATAGCTATAAGATTTCAGCTTTTAAAAAGCCTCTTTGGATGTCACTGTTCTGGACAATTTTGAGCCAGTTTTGTATGGCAATTTTGGACAAGGTTATTGAGCTCTTATTAGCATCTATACTTCAGGTAGTCCTAGATAAAACAGAACATCTAGATCCATTTTAACGTGGCTTCAGGCCCATTTCTAAAACAATATTGGTGACGTTGGTACAGTGTTTGCATTAGGTACTAGACAAAAGGAATGCAGCACATCCCACTTCATTCTAGTAGATCTCTCAGCAGTAATCAGTACCAACAACTGTGAGCTTACCTAGGCTCTAAGATCTTTAGGGAGACTCATCTCTTAGTCCCACTGCTTCCCAGGCCCATTAGGTGGGAGTGAGAAAGAGACCTTCTTTGTGATTACTCCCAGCCTTTGGAACTCCTTTCTTAGGGAGGTTAGAATGGCCTCCTCCTTACTATCCTTCTGTCAGCAAGTGAACATGTCCTCTTCCAGCAGGCTTTTAGGAATTGACTGCAAGGGCTTTCAATGGATGACTGTCTTGTTTTTGTCTTCCATCTTTTACTTGGTTTTAAAGGGTTTTAATTTTATAGATTGTTTAATGCATTTTAAAAATAATTTATGTGTTTTTTACTGGTTCTTTTAAGCTGTGTTTGTTTTAAATTTCTAAGCTACTTTATGTCCCTTTGTTGGGGGAAAAACAAAATATGATTGAATTATAGTAGTTATAATGCTAATATCATCCTCCACTAACTAGTGAAGTTGAGTGTTGGAAGCACTATGCTGCAGTGCTTCTGGCTTTCTTAGGAGTCACGTCACAGAATACTGTTGGGGAACTTCTCTCTCCTTAGAGTATAGGTGGCCCCCTTCCTGTTAAATGTTGGTGTTTTATTTAAACTTGAAAACTATTTAACAGTGGTGTCTGCCTTCTTATTTATTTTCATGTATGTCGGAGGGTTTATTTGAAAAACCTATATTTAACATATTGTTTTGTATTTTTTTCATATTGTAGTTTTCAATTCTTTTTAAGCTGTCCTGAATGTGCACAGGACCTAAACGATGAGATGGAAATCTCTACAGCAAAGAAAAAAGAAAAGGCCACTTTGTTTCATACTCTAGAAGATGCAGCTATAGAGTCTTTTGTTTTTCTTCTTTTGTGAGAGTGAGCAGTATTGCTGGCTATTCAAGTTCTTGCATACTTGAAGCTAAGTTAACGTTTCGATCCTTACTGAAACACTGTACATTTAGGATTAAGCTAAAGAACTGAAGATTATACCAAGTCTCCAGAGTCATTTACTTTGGAAATAAACAAATAGGAGTAGGGACAGGATGGTTTGCACGCTGCAAACTGTAAGTAATCTGGAGGAATAAGATGGTTGAAGGAAAAGTGGCAAAGCAACTGCAGGATAAGAAGGGATCTTGGGGAGAAGGAGGACAGGAGAGGCTATGGGGAAGATTCACACATGCCTAGAAATAGCACCAGGAGAGAACAGAGATAGACAAGCAAGAATGCTTGTGAACTGGGTAGCTGAAGAGTAGAGACCAAGAAAATACTTCAGCAATGGTTTGTAATTGCCAGCCAGTCTTTCACTACATCTTTGATTTGGGCTTCTATTTTTTTTAAGTACTTGCAACTTCTTCCTCTATCCCCCCCCCTTCCACCATCACACATTTTTATTCTTGGGAATTTTTTTAAAGAAGAACTTTAGAGCCCTTAAAATGAACCACAAGAAGCCATTTAATATTCTGTATCTCTGCAAGCAATTCTGTAGAATACTGTATGAGCAATGCATGAGTAATGGGACTGAATGTGTGTAGCTGATGAGAATGGAAAGAGCAAAGTCAGAATGAATACAACTGGTCCTAAGAGCAATGCAAGGCAAGCTGTCAATATGACCTTCACACTTTCCATGTATTCTACAGGCAAAAATCAATTTTCCCACATGCAAGCTTCAAGAAGTTTATCTCTATTGTTCTGTTGGATTAAAGGACCAACATTACTGGTATGCCTAATTCTATTAAGGTGAATTCACAGTTCCCTCCTTTCAAACATGTTTTCTGTTTTTAAGACAATAGAAAAGTTTTAAAAAGGAAATAGGAAGATGATCAAAACAAAACCATAAAGATCAAACTGCTTGCTACAGAAGATACAAACAAGAAGTGGGAGGTAGGGAGAAGCTCATTATGAAGAGATTAGAAAATTAATTGATCCGTGGCTTTGACAGTTCCCACTGGACATCTGAGGATTCTGCAAAATGAAAATTCAGTCTCAGACATGACACTCTTCAGTGTTATTGCATTTTCCTTGACTAGCGACTCTTCTGAAGGATCATTAAGTTCCAATTATTTTCAGTGAAATATTTCACAAGAAAAGGGCATGATAAAAATCTGCCATGGTAGTATAATTCCCTAGAGAAACCTACTAAGTCTGTTATCAGGACTGTAAAAGAGAAGAATCCTATTCAGCATAAAACGAAGAAACCTTGCAATGGGAGGGTTTCTTTTCCACAGAGCACTTCAAAATCCGATGATAAGTTTTAGCTTCTCAATAGCAATCATGCAGTCAATGAATTCAGTGATAGTAAAGTAAGGCTTGCTGAACTATCTAATGTGGATGGAGGTGAAATCTGTGTTGTGTTCTATTTTTAAGCACTCTTCATGAGGGAAATGTTGAAAGATGGACTTCAGTTTTAAATTCCACAGTACCTTTCTTATAGAATCCCAAACACATTGTAGCCCTGTTTTTTCTAAAAGTTTTGGTGGTCCACTCAAACAAATGAGCTCTGGTCAATTTACTCTCTGTTGTTTTCATTGTTTTAACCCTGTGTGTCCCAGTAAATTAAGAGTGGTAATAGAATTTAAAAATTAACATTAAATCAGGCATGTAATTGCCACTGAATGGCATGTGCGTTCCTTTACATTTTCCAGTAATTTCCATTTCCGACTTTTCTTAGTAATTAGGCTGCCTTGGGCTATCTGTGTACCACTTACAATTTTCTGGTGATGTGCAAGCAACTTCACTAGCCTGTGGTGAACTTTCTGTCCCTGTTTTAAGAACTGACCCTTTAAGACTTTCTAGTAATGAGAGTGTCACATGTGTACCATATTTCAGTTTTAGAGATCAACTGGAAATAATACTACTATTTCAATAGCTCACTGTTATCCAGGTTCTTTTACATAATAGAACTAGTAAACAAAACTTGAATGTTGAAAGCACAGATAGATCTATTACTTAACATTTCTAGCCCCCCCCCAGAAATCCAGTTCAAAAGAGACAATGAACTTGAACAATTTTAACTGATTGCGGTTGTGTTAGAATATCGGCTTATTTATGAAATAGGTTTTGTACACCAGGATTGAAAGTTATGTACAAGGGAGTATAATTTCCAGATTTCTTTTTCTAGTCTTCAATCTGTTTGTGGCTATATACGTTACTTGAACTCCTTATTTGAAAGGAGTACATTTGAAAGGATGTGCATCACTTTACCCTGCTCTCCGTTTTCCAACTACCTTTGTATGTATGTAAATAACCCTTATGCCTCCCCCCAAAAAAACCCCTAGCATAATGGGTCTGTTATGCTAGTGCTTATACTTTTACAAAGTCATTATCCTCATCCAGAGTAAAAGGATGCAAACTCTAGGTAGTTTATTTCTCTAATGTATGGCTTCTGGATGAATCCTTGGGGGCAAGTCATGAACAATTGCCTGTGCCATGATATAAACCCGTGCCTGCGAAGTTATTGCATGTGAGGATCTGGAAGTTTTTTTTACCCAAGCATGCCAGAGGCTGGTACAATATTTGTGCTCATTGTTTACAAGTCTTTGTGGCTTTCCTAGAAACTCACCAGGGACTGACAGCCAAGTGCTTGTGAACCAGCACCAGTCTATGGACCACCACTTCGAGTAGAACTGGTATAAATGATTGTCCAAACCAGACTTACTAAGCTCTTTGCCTCTGAGGACAGCTCTCCAGGCCATGTGCTAGAGAAAAAGGCTGATCATAGCAGACAGCCATCTACTCCCAACAGTAAGGACAATGATCTTGCCTCTTTTCTTCACACTTGCTGTACCTGTGTCCTCCTGCTCTTTTGTCACACTGCCTATGCTAGCATAGTTATTGTGGTGTAAGTACCCAGCTGGACTTCTGAAACATACATACATATGCATACACACAAAACCTAGTTTTTCATTATTCTATTAGATTAGTGCTGGAAAGTCTTCAACCTGCCACATATTTTTGATTACAGTTGGCACAATCTTTTATCTTTGGCTATGCTGACTGGAGTTTCTGAAAACTGAAGTCCAAAGCATCTGGAGGACCGAAAGTTCCCTAGCCTTGCAAAACCTAATGCTTACTTGAGGCAGAAGAATTAGTAGGTTTAGGCATAGCCACAACCACATAGTGCTACCAAACATACCACCATGTTTTCCCACATAAATGGATTTGGAGAGATGTATTGCTGCACATGGATTATTGTTGTGTGCCTTCAAGTCATTTCTGATTTATAGTGATTCTAAAGCAAACCTATCACTGGGATTCCATGTCAAGATCTGTTCAGGGGGCTTGCCTTTTGCATTCTTCTGAGACTGAGTGTGACATCTTAAGGTAACCTGGCCAAGTGGGGATTTGAGCCCTGAGTTCCAGATTCGTAGCCCAATAATCAAACTGCAACACCATGCTGGTTCTCTGTACATGGATACAGCAAGGAAAACATGCACAGTGGTCCAGGAACTGACTGTGATTTCATAAAGCATTATGTTTAGCATGGCAAAAAAGAACTGCAACAGGCCTCAGGTTCATACTCTTTCATTATAAATGTGCTATATCTGAACCTGATCTCATAGTTTACCTTGTATATGGTTTGTAGAAACATGCTAGTTGCATAAACCTTAGTTTGAACTTTTATTGTATCAAAAATCATTGTTAATATTAAACCAGTTGCTTTGTTTTAAATGTCATGACAGTTTGAAGTTAATATAACGGTAATCAAATGTTTCCAAACACTTCCTTATGGCTATTCTATGGAAGAGGGGAAGAATGCAAGTCCTGGGTTCTCAGCAGCATATCTTTTAACCCTATGGCTTAGCCTTATGAACAAACAAGGCCACTGGGCAGCCTGTCCTTTGTCATTGACTTGTGTCAGCATAGTAAAGCACACAGAAGTGTACTGCACAACTCCAGAAGTCCCTGAAATAAATATGCTCTCCTTCCGTATGCTAAGCCTGTCGTGACATTAGGCATTTTGCTAAAAATCTTTCTAGTTCCAATAAGAACTTCTGAAATGGTTACCTTTCAAGGGTGCTTTAGTGCTGGATTCCTACACTGGCAATGATTTGGACTGGATATCCACTGGGCTCCCTTCCAGCTTTATGATTCTGAGTACTAAGAATGGTTTCAGCTTGTTTTTCAAGCACATAATACTTTTCAAATACCCCAATAATAAAGCACAATATACCAACAACTGTTTTGTATGGAATTTATGTACTAATATTCCTTGATTACAGATATGCTATTCCTTGATTACAGGTAGGTTATGTTTGCCTTTATTACAGTTGTAGTGTTAGATTTAATAGGAAAATTGGCCCATCACTTCATGTGGCACCTACTGGTTTGTATGTATTCTGGGAATTGAATAAAATTCAATTGAAAAGCAGATTAAAATTTCTGTAGCAGAATTGTCTTGTGCTTCTGATGTATTTGATTAGAAATCTGAATCTATTTAGAAAAAATATTGGAAACTCATATTTTCTCCACAACAAAGCAGTATTCACATACCAAAAACATTTTGAGGTACCACCTAAGTTCTTTGTGGTGACCATTTTCAGGAATAAGTTTCCCCTGAATTTGTTGACCAAGGTATTGCAAATAAAACTCAGAGTAAACTGTACCATTAAAGTATGGTGTACGTATCTCACAACTTTTGAGCACAATTTTCTTTTTTGTTGATTTTTTAAAAAATCGTTCATTAAAATGTGATAGCATTATTTGAGGGTAGATAAAATTTCTGGATAGAGTCAATATATATACTATATGTTTTTAATCTCCAGAAGCTCACTCACCTATAAACCAAGAATTATAAAGTTTTTGCTGTCAGGCACCAAGAAAGTTCAAGGAGGAAGGTTACATTACAGCTAAACTGTGCCAGAAGGAAGGTGGTGGTGGCGGAGAAATGGAGCAAACTTGGGGAAATTCTTTTTCTCTAGTTCAGAATGGCATCAGGAATGGTTTCTTCCCTTTTCCCTCCCTTCCTTTTCTGAGAATACTGCAGATCTGATTGGTGAGCTGGAGTGGGAGAATCTGCAGCAGGATCAAGTGCTGTGTAGTACTACTTATTTCATTTATTCGGTGCTTCCATCTTCCTTTTGCAAGCCACTAGCAGCTATATAACTTTTGAAACCCTAGCCTCTACCTCTCATCTTGACAATTTATGTTTCTTAATCTTAATATCTCCAGATACCAGTTAACATGTTCCTGTGCTGTTTCTTTCTAACTGCAAGCAGCTTGTTTTATGAACAAGGAAGTTTTGTTTTGTAATTGATTTCATAACTGGTTAATTTCAAACCTTCAGCTTCAAAACAGTCATTTATTGCCTACTTCCTTCATCTGCCCCTCCAGTCCTGCATTCCTCATCCTGACTTCCAGCTCACTTCTTTTTCTTACATTTCGGTTCTCCACACAATAAAGAAAAGAAGTGTGCGAACTCTTTCACTCTCTGTTTTTTCTTCCAGTAGTTGAACAAACATCCATCTCTGGTTTGTGAAGGATAGTTGCTGCAGAGAGGGAGGAAAAACCTGTAAATTATTTTCTAGGAAAGAGGCAAGACTGTCTTCCCTTGCCCTTTCAGCTTTCCCAGGGCTGGCCTTTCCTTACTATCCATGACTTGGAGGTTGTTTGGTGATGCATGTCCACCCATTCAAAGGGAATAAGACCTCAATTAAAATAAATAGAATACAAGTTATATTGTAATACTGGAATAAATTCAAAAGGAGAATCAAGTAGTAAGAACAGAACATCTCTGTATCTTCTAATGACCTGGCTGACAGATATAGCCACCAGACTAGAGAAGTAGCAAAGGAATGAAAAGGAGGCATGATTAGATATGGGTTAGATGAAGAAGAATGACAGAACATGGCAGAACTGAAGGAAAGTGAGAAATAATGACCAGTGAAAACTGACAGAGAAGGGAAAGGATTTATTAGAGAGTTTGCAACTGAATGATAGAGAGAAAGAGTGGAGTCTTAACTGAGGCAGCCAGCAAGGAAGGTTTGCCTAAGAATGACTGCCGATATAGCCAAGCAGGTCCCCAGTCACACACATTATCACAGTCCATGTACACAGGATATGCTTACACTCACCCCTAGGAAACCAACCTAGAAGCGAGTGGGAGGATGAGATAATTGTTTAATTCAGTGGAATAATCTTGTTTCGCAAATCCTCTCTGTCTGAGGTACCGCAGCACCTGTGGTAATTCATAAGATCTGGCCAAGGTATTCTGGTTCCTAATGATGTGTGCACCTTGAGTTTCATGTCCTAGGTCAGTGGTTCTCAACCTGTGGGTCCCCAGATGTTTGTGGACTTCAGCTCCCAGAAGCCCCAGCCACTATGGTCAATGCTCAGGGCTTCTGGGAGCTGAAGTCCACAAACATCTGGGGACCCACAGGTTGAGAACCACTGTCCTAGGTGGTTTTTCAGCCAGTCTTCTCTGAAGAATGCTTGAGTGCTGTTTCAGAGCTGGCTCTTCAGACATAAGCTTCTCAGTTTGGGACGTGAGCTTCTGCCTTTGTTAATCTCCAGCTTCCTCATTTTAGTCAGATTTTCCATCAGCGTTCTTTTGCTCTCTCTGCCCTTACCACCTTCCTTCCTAGAGATATATTCTTTCTTTACATATGCACATGTGTTATTGTTATTGCATGCCTTCAAGTCATTTCCCACTTATGATGACTCTAAGGTGAACCTATCACAAGGTTTTCTGGGTTCTGCAAATGTATGACACACCTGGGGTCACCCAGTGGGTACCTTAATTCTACATACCCAAATCAGCATTTCAGAGGTGGTACTGTCACAAAGTTTTATTAAGAATGCAACTTCCATGATCAGTTCTTTCTCATATTTTAGGAAATAATTAATTCCAGCCATTGCTTTACATTGCTTTGATTTTTGGCATTTACACTTGTTTGTATTCTAAGTTCTAAAGTTAGAGGATGTCACTGAATTTATTTGTTTCATACTGTACTTTGGGACTTCCAATAGAATGACAGTTGTAGTTTAGAAAATAATTGTTTCCTATAATCATCTGTGATCCAATATGAGTATCAATCCTTCTTGTCTTCCATAGAGGGGAGGACCATTGCATTGTGTTATGCTTGAACTGAAGGCTTTAAAGTAGGATAATGAAAATGTTGTGAAATATATGAAATTTTCCGGTCCTTGGCACAGCTGTGGCAGTCGCTCTGCCTGCTGTGCTGCATAACACACTGGCCATTTGTTGGCGAGTTCATATTTCATATGGCAGGGAATTGGGAAGACTAAGCAGACAGGAGAAGAGTTTTATTTGCAGTGGCCTATGTGTCCCTAGACTCTGATTTGACATTAAACATCTGCTTTGTGATCTGTTTCAAGGCCACTTCCCTTCCGCCAACAAAGGTTATGATTTCAGGCAAGCTGTGCTTTCCATAGCAGGGGGGAATTTGCCTGAAGTCTTGATCTAGTCAAAATCAAAGCACCCTGCCTCAAAAATGCTTTTCCAATTATTTTTAAGATGGACAACAAATGTAGCAATACAGTATATGTGGTCATTTTGTTTTATCTGTTAAAACCTTTGAAGAGAATTTGCATGCCTGTTGGTGTTCTAAGATTGGTAGTTGATGCTCCTGCTGTTGTTGTTATGTGCTTCAAATAGTATTTACAAAACATACGTAGACATTGACTTAAAATTATTTCAGTATTCGGAATGATAATCCATTTCATAAAATAAGTAGATGTATTTGTTTTCAGCTGTTTATTTCCAGTTTGTTAATTTCATTAGTATAATCTTTTACTTGGATCTTAGGCAACACACATGTTCAAAGCTGAAAAATGACTTTCTGGGAAGTAATCTAATACAGCATCTTTTTCTTATGCATGCATGATGGAAATCTAATTGCAGATTTCACTTGTGTTGTACAAAATGCACTTCGAGAGTCTAATTTGGATTTCTCTGAAGAATTGTCACCTTGTTTTCTCCTGACGTACACAAATTAAATCCTTGTTCCTTGACTTTCAGGAATGTAGCTATTCTCAACCTTTATTAATGTGTGTGTGGGGGAGGTGCTTTCACCCACATGATTTGCTGTTGTTGGTATAACATCTGTACCACATACGTACATTTCTTTTCTGTAGAGAATTTTCCCCCAGCTTAAAAAAAAAGGAAAGAAAAGAAGTAATTGAATATTTGCATATCTCCAAGGAGCCATGTGGGTTAAACTCCGTATTCATTTTCTGCAGTTCTTAGGCCACTTTGCTTTAAGAGTAAGAGCTATTGCTTTTATGAAGTCCCTTTTTCTACAAAGTCAAAACCTCACAGCGGTGCATAGAAAGCTAGTGGTATAAAGGAGCTAAGTAGAGTCTTTAATAGAGAGAGCTAGGTTGTAAGTGTTTTTGTTCCTACAGAGCTGATAGATTTGGCTCCATCTGTTCCATATTCATAACAAAAGAGCTCACTTACAGGAGGGCTGACTTCCTCAGAGTAGCATAGTAATAATCTTTTTTCTCCTCTTTATTTTTTTTTTAAACCTTTAGTGTGAAATGTTATGGTCACTTCAGCTCTGCAGAGAGAAGTGAGCACTTCAGACCTACTATTTTCTGACAACTCAGTTTTAGGACAAACATTTTTCCTGACACATTTAAAATACACTTCCTTTGTATTCTCCCGGTAGCAGTTCATCGGCAGAATTGCTCACCTTTCTTATTTCTTAACCCCAAAAGCAGCATATTTGAAGAAAAAAGAGAGGAAATGTACAGGTCTATTGTTCACGTGTGTGTACAAGAAAATCTGTTCTTGTGCAACTTACAATTCTTAATGGTGAGAGCAAAGATGAGAAATACCAGTAAAAACTTTGAAAAAAAACGTTAAAAAAAAAGATGAAAAATTGAACTGGAAAACTGATTCATTGATTAGATCTGGGATATCATTCTTAGCCTTCAGACCACTCTGCAATCATCTAATCTAGCTGCCTGTCTTATGTGTGCTGAGAAAAATTGTATTGGTGTATAAAATTTATTGTTACAGTGAATTTTTCAAATTATTAACATTTAAAAAGTACAGTTATTCAAATATTCCTTGTCTATTTAAATAAGGGAAAGTATATACCTTCTAAATGTCTTGGTTTTGACTAAAATTTATAAATTAAAGATGATTTAAGTTTTGTTTTATTTCACATGATAAGTTTAAGCAGAGAACAAAGACTCCAAAATGATGCCAGCCAGTATAACCACAGCAAAGTCACAGAATACAGGAACTCTGGGCTTTTCCTCTGTCAGCCCATTCATGCATGGCAAGCCTTTCTATTCTGGAGATAGCCCCAACACCCAGGACAGACATTTGAGGGGGCTGAGGCCATTGACAAAGCAGACATAATAAGTAAATCAGCTTTGCAAACTTCTTTCTGCCAGCTTGACAGTAGATTGAGGGGTGTTGCTACAGCAGATGAAATGAGGTCATTGTGCCCCAGAATAGAATTCTGTTCTCCGACTGAAAATTCCCCTCATTTCTCAAACTTCTAGCATTGCAAAGGCTGACACATTGAAAATTTTCCACATCTAGGACTCTTATACTTGCTGTGTTCACATTCCCTTTGTAACAGTCTTCTTCTTTTCTTTGAATCCCTAAATTTTGTTTCTGATTGCTTGACTAACATTTTAAGGCATGGCAATGTTAGAAATTTGAAGACTGAAGGAAAATTTCAATTCTGGGGGCAGAATTCTTAGGTGGTGGAATAGCCATACTTTGTCACCCATAGTCACACTTGTGAATAGATACCACCCATTACATTTTAATTGCGGGGGCTTGTTTGGTTTGGATTTTTTTTACAATGGAGAGAAGTAACATTAAGATCAAGGGTCTGAGAACCATTGGAAAGATTAAAAATTTGAGCTTTATAGTTCACACAGTTTTGGGTTAGGAGTATCACAATAAGGATTTATAAAATTCTACATAATGAGGAGAAAGAACCACCTCACCCAGCCAGCCTAGAAAGGCTGGTCAGACAACATAGCAGTGGCAGCTGTTCTTTGTCTCTGGCTCAGAGGCAAAGCCTGCCCAGGAGGGAGGGAAGAGGGGGAGAATGGACCCCCAAACTTGGGGGAGGAGCAAAGGAGGCTTTGCTGGGGAGGGGACTGAGACTCCTTCATTACCTCCACCATCACCCTCTCCTCCTCCTCTTCCTCCTCTTGCTCCCTCATGGCTAAATCTTCAGGAGGGCTTTTTTGCCCCCCCCCCGGTTTTGGCATTTTGGCCAGCATGCAAAAACATGCCACTGGAGGCGCACCCCCCTGTCGGTCCGCCACTAGATGTGGGCCTCATGAAATCCTTTGGTGGGCCACAAGCAGCCCATGGGCCATATGTTGTGCAGGCCTGACCTAGAGTTAATTGTATTAATTAATTGCATTAATTGTATTATACACATGACAGTCCTCTGTTTACTAGTGTCCTCTGTGCAGCCCCAAGTCCACTTTAAAGTGAAATAAACATAAGATAGGAGAGGAGAAGCACTTGTCTCTGGGCCAAATGTACCAGATAAACAGCATAAATAGCAGTCTGTCCTCTAGGAGAGTAAGGTAACAATCACAATGGGAAACAGTTACTCTAACCTACTTGACCTAAATTCCTGCCTCTAATTTATGTGCTGGAATGGATTTTTCCCTGAACACAGAATAGTCTTAAGATAACTAGGTACTGTAGGCTATATTTCAGAGGAAAGAACTGGCAAAACCCTTCTGAGTATTGCTTGGATGAGAAAACTCTCTGAAATTCATGGGGTCCCAAAGCTTGTGAGAGGATTGTGTTATTCCACTCAAACACATCATCAAATGAGGTGCAACCAGTTCTGGAGACTAACACAGCCCTCTCACAAGCTCTGGGAGGCTGAGCTTTGTTGATCTGCTGACAGCCTCCAAATCTTAAACAACTACAGTCAGCCCTCCACATCTATGGGTTTCACTTTTGCGGATTTGATTTATTCATGGATTATTTGCTGTCACCTCTGCTGCCTTCCTATGCCGTTTTTAAATAGAGACTGCAAGCTGCATGAGACAGAGAAACTGCAAATGCGGCTTATAAATCTTTATTAAAAATGGTGTGGGGCAGCAGTGGAAGTGACAGTAAGCCCCATCAGCCATCTACTTTTGCCTTGTGAAAGAACCCTGATGCCTCAAAGGAATCCATGGTGTGTTGAATGTGTTTTTATGTGTTAAATATGGTTTGGGAGGGCCTAGAGTTATTCACGTTTTTTCCACTTTCATGGGGGTCCTGTGCCCCCACCCTTAGTGAATGTGGAGGGATGACTGTACTCACTTATAACAGGATACATAACATGGATGGTAATACAGCAACAAGACCCTGCCAGAAACCCAGGTGCTAATTTTGTCTCCGCATCTACTCTGGGAGCAATAATCCAGGAGCCAATATCATCCACAATCTGAGATACATTTACTTGAGGTAAATTACTGAGGTACATTAGTCATATATGTGATATATGCCATCCTATGCCAGCAATGCCCCTTCACACTCTACCTTAGACAAACAGAACAATCTCTACACAAGAGGATTAATGGACACAAATCTGACATTAGAAATGGCAATACCCAATCTAGGCCTCCACTCATTTCATAAACATTTCAATAAGCCTAGTGATAGTAACTTCATTGGACAGCCATAAATAGATACTACATGCAGTATGCTTGTATATGACAGCTGGCATTTAAAAAATATCCAGTTATCTGACATCTGCAGTTATTTTTTTCTGTAGAAGCTGATGAATATAGTTTGATCACTTTTCTTTGTACATGTGTTTTAGCATTTGGCTCCTGTTTCGTTAAACTTACAAGAAAGAGGTTCTTAAGTTTCTGTCAACATCTATAGCTACCCCTTCTGCAGCTGCCATCTTCTTGTTTCTTGCTTCAAGATATCAAAATCCTTCACTTTGTCAGTAGGTTAACCCTGCTGGTGATAAAATGTTGAGATATGGCAGACTGGATGAGATCAAATGTTATCCACAAGTTGAGTCATCTCCTACAGCTATGTAGCAAAACAATTTACTCGGGATGCATGCTTGATAAACCAAGTACCAAGGACGAGCAAGTAATGGATGTACAGGATGAAGTCTCCATGAGCAATCAGAATTAGACCCAATTTGGCATTTAATTCTTACATTGAAAATGGAGTGATCACAGAGACACAAATATCCTTTTAAGTGTACAGGTTCTAAGGCAGTGGTTCTCAACCTGTGGGTCCCCAGATGTTTGTGGACTTCAGTTCCCAGAAGCCCTGAGCATTGACCATAGTGGCTGGGGCTTCTGGGAGCTGAAGTCCACAAACATCTGGGGACCCACAGGTTGAGAACCACTGTTCTAAGGATTCCTTTATGTGTAAAATAACTAGTCTGAGTTTTGGTTCTTATTAAATATCTTTTAAAAAACAAAAATTAAATACGTTAAAGAACTTTTGTCAGTACATTTATTTCCTTTTCCAGTATCATACACGTTCATACTTTTTGTTGGCTTTACATTCCAGCGGATTTTTTCAATAGCATTTATGTTAATGTGAAACTTTTTTCAGTTTGCATTGTGAGAAGAATATTAATGCTTAATACTGCATTTACCTGACTAATCTACATACATTTGTGTTGTACTGTAAATCACACTAAACCCTACAGGGGAAAGGCTCAGCTCTGCTAACAACTAATAGGCTATCTTTTCTTTTGACTCTGCAAATTGAGAAATATTGCCTGTGGCAAACATAATGGGAAACTGCATTTTTAATGCTCCCACACAGACTCATTTCTTTACAAAGAAGGAAGCAGATGGCTGTTCTTAAAAATGAAACTTCCCAAATCTCCAGGGTTGACAAAGGGTATTGGAAATTTGGGTGCTTCTGGCTATTAGAATTAAGATTTGAGGGTTATATAAGGTTATGTGGATCTTGGATTTGGCTAATGAAATGGTATTGTACTTGAAACAGCTAAAGGCAAATTGTTGCTGTAAATACTTTTATAACACCCAAAAGAGCTTATCCTTATAGCTCATTTAGGCAGAAATGCTATCTGAACTTGAATTTCAAACTTGCCTCACTTATGATGGAGATGGTTCGTCTCTCCGCTCGTCTCCTGTTCTTTAATGCTGCAGTCCTTGGTGAATGGGATTGCTTGTCTGGGTTTTGTGACTTCTGGGTATCTATTCCAGTTTTATAGACAGCTAATTTTTATAATGTCAAGAAAGGGAAAAACACTTGGATCAGATTTCATTCACCCAGCAAGGAATGACATTCTAATGGAGTTAATATTTCTACTTGGTTATTTTAAGACAAAGCAGGTGCTTCTAGGTTAGATCTCACCACTCAGCACATTGGGTTTACATCTGGCCTTGTGACAATATGACAGAGAGAAGAGAATCCTAAGATAAGCTGTTCAGTGTTGCAGATGGTTTGCCATAGATATTCTAAGGACAGACAAAGAGAAAGAAGCATTCAGTTAGAAGACAAAAATATGTGGCAATGATTTACAATTTAATGCGGACAGATTTTACTTGTCCCTACCAGTGCTGCTTAGAGAATAAATTATGATGATCCCCTTTCAAGAGATATTTTGAGTGCCCAAAAACACAGGACCTGGATATACAAAAGACTAAGAGTGTTGCTTACAGTATCTTTTAGCAAGATACTTTGGGAAGCATAAACCTAATAAACTAATAGATTATGTGTGTTTTCTAAGCAGTTGCAAGATAAATGAATAGTAGACACAAAACATGCCAGCTTTTGAATGACTATAGCTTCCTTTGCTTTCTTCAGAGAGATTTGAATCTTCTTCCTAGTCTCTGCACCTCATATGTGGGTTGTCACACCTGCGCAGATCCATGCACAGAATGTTTCAGAGCTCAGTAGGTTCTGGCAGTAACTGTGCCCATTCATGTGCTTGCATAAATAGCACCAAGAGCTACTCTCCTAAGTTCCTTTTTGTACATTCTCAGATTCTCCTAACATAATTCCATCTGCGTAGCTTTGCCTTTGACCATCTCCCACATCTTTTTCTGACCTGGTCAATAATGAGTTCTTTGTATGGCCTCTAAGGCCCTCTTCGAGAATTGTTCCTCATGTGGAAGTAAAATCCCCCGCTCCAATAGCCATTCCAAGTGTTTCTTCTGCCTTGAAAGGGGCCACTGTGTGAATTCCTGTTCCTTTTCTGAGGGGTTCTTGACTCAAGGCCTTGAAAACTGCCTCTCCCACCTTCGCTTATAAAATAATGATGATAAATGTACAGTACAGCATATCCAGGTTGAAACACCTCAGCATCAGGAAGAAAACAGTCAAAGATCTGTGCAGATAGAAAACTCCTCACCTGCCAGCAGCAAGAGAGTAGAGAGGTGGCCAGTCTAGCGTCCCATGGGAGAGAATTCCCCAGTCTGAGAGCAACTGCCAAGAAGTCTCTCTCCCATGCCCTCACCCAACACAAGAGGAAGCTCTTCCCAAGCACCTTAAAACTTGGGCAGGCTCATATTGGGGACATGGTCTCTCAGATATTCTGAAGTCAACTGTACAGGGCTTTATAGGTCATTATCACCACTTTGAATTGTGCCCAGAAATAAACTGGTAGGCAGTGGAGGTGTTTCATCAGCGTAGTGCTTCCATTTGGAATGGGGACTTTTAATGCCTAATAGTGGTTTGCTATAATGATTCGAAGCTACAGCTATGATACCTTTGTTTTAAAATAAAAGAAGCAAAGGTGGTGGTGGGGAGGGAAATAAAGACAGACAGACAGACTGAGAAAATTGCTCAGTATGAATGTCCCTGAATATCAGAGGGTGTTTATTTGTATGGATATCAGTCATGTTCTTGGTGTATGAGACCACTAAGAGAATTGCATTTTTTTCTTCGAAACATAACACATTTCTGTACTAAGCTGTTATAGTGCTATTATTCCACTTTCAACATCCTATGGAATCCTGGGCTTTGCAGTTTAGAGAGGGTCCTTTGAAGCTTCTCTCTAAACTGCAAACTCCAGGATTCCATAGGATGTTGAAAGTGGAACGATAGCCCTATAACAGCCTAGCACAGAAATGGCCATAGATTGGGGAAAGAGTTTTAAAGAACAGCTCTTTTCCCTCTCAGCACTGATTAATTGAGGAAAAAACTATTGTCATTACCAGATTTGGGGCACGAAGGATTAAAACCACCTCATGGTGTAATCAGGTATGGCTTTGTTGCTTTTCTTGTTGTGAAAAGAAAATCAATGAAAATTATTGTCCTTCTGTTTTATCAGAGGGAAAAATGCACCAGGTAATATGTAGAGCAGTAAAGCTCATGCTGTCTTTTGAAAAATAAAGCAATGAATAGGTTCTGAAGTATGAATGTAAACACCAACATCCTGCTTTTGAATATTCTGAAAACTCCATTCAGTGTCATTTGTAAAGTCATTTAAAAGGCTGGACGGAGCAGGAAATAATCAAATACACATTTTTGCTTAGGCTAACAGAGGAAGCAATTTAGTTGTATATTGCATCCGAGTTTTCAGGTAGATAATACAGTGTTCCTATTTTGTTAACCAGGCTGCTCTGGCTGGAGAAGGATTTGTGTATTCATTAGGGGCCACAGGAAGGACCCAATTTCCTGGAAGCCTATACAGAGTACAGTTCTGTGCCCTGTAACACATCAGTTACTGTAAATGTCACAGTGGGTTTTTCCCCCTCTAGCTTTGATTTAGTGAGAGTCTACAGCCCAGACAGCTGTTAGCACTTCTTAACTGCTTGTCAGTGAGTATGGCACAGAGCTGGGAAGCATCACTGCTGCACAGTTGTGCTTGTGATTAAAAGAGACAGACACCTTAACGTGTGTTGGCTTTTCTGCTTCAGCCTCCACTCTACTTTTTCTTGGTTTCTTCCTCTTCCTCTTAAACTTACCAGAGTTTTTAAAGAAAACATGCTTGGATGTAGTGTGTCAAGGTATGGAGGAGTGGGTTCATGGTGCTTTAACACGGCAGAATAAAAATGTAGATAATGAAAATAAAACATCATCATGCATCTTCAAGCTCACAATACAAAATGAGGGGGCAAAAGGATCAAATTTGGCAGTTATTTTGAACATGGAAATATTTGGATTGAGATAAAATGTTACTGTATAACCAGAAGCCTTGTTTTATACCACAGCACACGCTTTCTTTAAAAAGCAAGTCTTCTCCTAAATCCCTATAAGCCCCACTTACCTTGAAGCTTAGCGCTGTGGGTTATTGGCTGACTGTGTACACAAACCACTAATCTCTTTTTGTCATCAGGCTCCATTTCAAGTCTGTCATAAACACCATCCCTCAGTGCCTTATCTCAATGGCATTTTTAGCCTGAGTCTCAAGGGTACTGTCTACCCTACCTTCTCCAAGCCAACTAGCCAGTGTAGTCCAGTTGGCTTCTTTGTGTTACTCATCTTCAAGTGAATTGATTGTTTTTGTTGTATGTTCTGCTGCCTTCTTTCTTCTTGCTGAACTCTGCATTTCACCTTATCTTCATTGCCTTTTTTTTTTTGCGGCATTGTATCGTCAACAGCAATTAATTAAACAGCATAATCTCCTAAACCACATACCTGTCACTAGACAGAATGACAGTTGGGTGTTCCACAAAATATTCCATTTTCCTAAAACTCATTCTAGGCCCTTGCATGCCATTACACTCTTAAATATAAAATAAAAATAAAAATAAAATTTTATACCACACAATAATAGGATATGTTAATTTCTAGGCAAATTAATGTCCAAGTTACTTTGTACAATTCTTAACAATTGAGGTACCTGACAGCAGATAAATCTGTTTCACATCAAGTAGAGATGTATTTTTCACAACATATGTATTGTCCCAAAAATATGTAGGGGGAAAATTGCATATTTTTCAGTGATCAAAATTCTTCACACTGTCTCTATACCCCAAAATGAAGAAGCAATGTGATTATGTTGGGATGAAAAAGGGCTACAACTATAGTACCTTATAATTAGGATCTTATATATTGCTGTTGTTAAGTGCCATTAAGTCAACTTCAGTTTTTGGGTGACCTATGAAAGAGAGACTTCCAGGTCCTCAGGTCTTGCGGACACAGGGCCGAGGCTTCCTTTATTGAGTCTACCCATCTGTGATGCAGCCTTCCTTTATTCTTATTGCCTTCTACCCTACCAGACATTATTGTCTTTTCTAGTGAATCATGTTTTCTCAGGATATGCCCAAAGAATGAGAGTCTTAGTCATCTTGGCTTCTAGGGAGATTTCAGGTTTGATTTGCTCCAGGACAAAATTAGGATCCACAACATTTAATTAATCTTATTTAATGAAACTTCCCAATCTCTGCTCCAGGCACTATTTGATCCAAATATACCCTAAAATTGAAGGCTTCTTTTGAATTACAGGTTTGCATCACTATTACAGTTTATGCAGGGCCAATATATGAGTTGGATCTTTTTTGTAAAAATAACACCATTCTCCAGATGTTCCCACTGGAGGAATGGAAGGAGAGATGGTATTTCCTATATTTGCTAGTTTTGTCCTCCCCCTTTATAATGCTAGAAAATCTTCTCTGGACAGTTGAGAACAGCTTTAGAACATAGTGATGAAGTGGCACAATTACAGTAGGAAGGGAGGATTGGAGAAAATTACTTCAGTGGGAGCTTCTGTTGGATAACATCTCCATCTGTAAGTGAAAGGAACCTTTGGATCCACTTCCATATCGGAACTTTTGAGAAAGTATTTATCCCTTAAACAAAGATTTCTAAAGGGTGCAGAAATAAAGATACCCCTTGAAATGATCTAGCAGCATAAACTTTTCAGCCCCATGATAATTCTGTGCATTGTTACTTTTAAATAGTTATCAAAACAATGTGTTTGCATATGAACATGATAAAAATTATTTTACCCAGCTTAATATTTTCAAAGAAGCCATGAGAGTTGGGCCTTAGCCTTCTACATTGACCTCAGTGCCTATAATGTTGATTAGAGTGTTCATAAAAGGCACATGATACAATTTATAAGGTTCATACGGAACAGCTTTTCCACAGTATACATGCTTGTTGGATGCCTTGAGCATTTCACTCTCCTTTTACATGTAAACCTAGGGAGAAAACTGAATGGAAGACTGGCCTAGAACCATTTTTCCAGATATACTGCTTTTCTAGGTGCAGGGTGTATATAATTGATAGAAAAGATTCAATCTTTTTTTGCAGCTTGAAATGGTACAGTCGTTGCATCATTTTCATAGTGTTTCAGTTGACTCTAGGAAATCAAGCAAACTGCCTGTAAATATACAAAATCACTTTCTTGTACTTGACAATGATTTTGATTGACTTAAAGCAAAAACAAAACAAAACAACAACAACAACAACAACAACTTGTTTTCCAGTCTTGTCCATTGCCATCACTGTAATCAGAGACACACTAATGATTGGAGCCAAATTAAAAAATGTGTTATATGCAGATATGAAAGTCTGATTTTGATGGCAGATGAGGTTAGAATTTGTAAAGAAGATTTTTTTGAATTCCTTCCTCCTTGCTACAGTCCTGAAGAAATTGCTACTGCTTAGCTTGTTATTAATTAGTCTTTGAGAGGAGTCTTCTGCTGGCATTCTCACAATTGCACACATGTGCTTCATGGATCTTTATGAGTTTCACTCTCAAGTCTTCTCTTTTGGGCAATTGATAGGACAGTGGAGTGAGAATTACAGTTCTTGAGGTGATTTAAAAAGAATCTGCACTTCTAATAAATGGGAAAAATTCTGGATACCTATACTTAAGACTGTAATATTATGTACCTAAAGGATAATACTTAAGATACCATCATCCATTTAAGAAGGTTGACAAAAAGAGTGTTTTGAGGCACCTTGGATATAATTTATTTTTATTTTGGGTAACTGAAGAAGGAAGGAGACTAAATGCTTTGCTAATTCATTTATTAAATTCAGCTTATTAGTCACTCTAATATACAGTCAGAGATATTATCAGAGTTGTGGATCTTATGAGACAGAATGATATAAGCAAGTATTTTCACTATGCTCCACGTATACATGTGTACATGTGTATACATGTGGGAACTCCAGGTTTTACTTGGTCAGTAATCCACATAACCCCTTTTCTTGGTCTAACTTCCTCATCTTTTGGAATAGTTTGCCACATAGAGTGCTTCTCTTGTTATTGCTGTGCGCCTATGTCATTTCCAACTTACGGTGACTTTAAGGCACCTATCATGGAGTTTTCTGGGATTGAGAATGTGCAATGCGCCCAAGCTCTACACAAGTGGATTTAAGTCCTGCCTCTCATGCCAGCTTAGTTGTATAAGCTGGTCCGCCAACACAAGGCCAACAGCTCAGTTCCATTTTGCAGATCATGGTAGGATTGTGATTGTAGAGATTCTGTTTTTTCTTATTTGGAGAAGTATGTTAGTGGGTCTGAGGTTTAGTGGGCTAATTTTGTGGCTCCCCCCTCCTTACCATAGTGTACTGTTGCACCATTATTTCCTATTTTGTGAAGAAAGGGTGGGGATCATAACAGTTTACTTGGTATTCAGATGACCTTGGTCGCTTACATTCTACCTTATTTCTGTGTGCTGAAGATGTGTTATCTTAGGAAGAGAAGAATGTTGGACATTATGTTTGTATGACAAAGATTAACTGTGTGTCCTCTCCTTCCTCCTTCCCCATTTCTTTTCCGCAGCATCTGCAATCCCTGATAATAATGGAAGGAGGTCCTGTCTAAAGCTGAAAGTCTTTGTACGGCCTGCAAGTAAGTTCTTTAGCTCTTGCTTTAGAGGGTGGCTTTACAGCGCATGCTTTGTTGGTCTGGTAAACAGCAGTAAAACTTCTTTTTACTCTTAAATCCTGTGTGGTATCTGTTCTGTATAGCGGCATTTTTTTGTTGATTCACCATATCTTTTATCATTTTTTCCACAAAGCTTTTTTTCTTGTTTTAAGTACATACCAGTTGCTAACTTGTTGTTTCTTATTCTGTTGTACAAAAAGACAACTGTTGTGGCATTTGGAGGCATGCCACAGCTAAGATATAAATACATACCTATAATGGAAGTAGAAATCAGATAGTTCAACAAAAACAAGGAAAATGGGGAATTTAAGGGTGTTCTCACTAACATATTTGGCTGTTATCTCTATTTTTGTTATAGACAACTGTATGAAAACTATAGGTGTTCATGATCGTGTTTTCGATGTTAACGACAAAGTAGAAAATTCATTAGAACCAGCAGGTTAGTATGCTTAGAGAATCTCTTTTAACCAATGCCTCTATCCCTCTGATGCTTTGCTTCTCTTTCCCTCTTTCTCTCTGCATGGTTTGCATGGTAAAATGACTCTGCTTTTGCTCATTTCTTGCAGTGCTAATATTGCTAATGTTATGTCTCATTTGCTAGTGCTAGTATTCTCTTGTAACAGATGTGAGGCAAAGTATGCTTTTTCCATGACAGCTTATTTACTCAAACATGACATCCCAAATTTAAAAATTTAGTATTATTCCGTCCCCATTCCCACCCCATTTTTATAGTAAGTTGCCGCAACACAGTATTCATTCAGGAGGTAAATGCTTAAGAATGAAAGTGTGTATGTGTATATATAATATAAATATTGTTCATTTACATGTTTGCTGTGTTCATTTGAAAACATTTAAACTTGTGAGTGTATTGCCAACAATGTACAGCTGATGAGATAGTATTTTCTGAAATACAGTTCTCCCATTGGTATTATAAAATATTGTTCATCTTGATGCCTTTGCAGAGATGTCACTGCTTGAGCTAGGTGGCTACACAAGTATCCAGTAGCCTCTGATAAATATAATCAAAATCAGTGTCAGCTTTAAAGTGGGACAATGCATTTTTTGCTAGTTAGCATCTATCTTTCTGTTCATGTGAACTATATATGAAAAATCTCTGTGGATGTTAAAACATAAGAACGTGAGATTAGTCATGTTGGATCAGACCATAGAACAATCTGGTCCAGAATTCTGTTTATATAGCGACCAATCAGTCATCTGTAGGGAGCCATATACAGAACATGAAGGCACTTGCACTCTTCATCTTACACTTCCAAGCAACCTGTATGAGAGACTTACTGCCTCTGATTCTAGAAGTCATATATAACTATCCTGCAATATAGCCATTGACGTCCCCATCCTTCAATGAATTTTTCCAATCTCCTTTTAAGTTGGCAGTCATAACTGCTTTCACATGGCTGTGAAGGCCACAATTTAACTTTGTGTTGCATGAAGAAGTGCGCTTTTCTTTATCTGTCCTTTGTCTCCCATCATTAACTTCAGTGGATGAACATGGATTCTAGTATTAGAAAAGGAGAGGGTAAATCTCCCTTTCTACTTTTTTCATACCATACGTAATTTTATATTCTTGAAGATCCTTGTAAACACCTAAGTAAATCTGTCTAACTATATGTATTACTATTCAGAATCATTAGTAATTTGTGTGTTTTAAAAGAACTGTCTTTTCAGTTCAGATCCTTTCCTAAGAAGTTTAGAAGTTCTTCTCTGCAAATTTAGGGTGAAACCCTGTCAATAAAGTTTCGTAAATCTTTGTTAAAATAAATTGTACTGAGAGTATATACAGCTCTCACTATTAAAAGCACTGATATTTAATTCCATAATTTTAGCTGGATTGTGCTCATGAAAACACATATGTGTCTAAATGTGCATAAATTCAAGAGTTTAATCAGTGTCAACTGACTGTGAACCAGGAAACATGCTGTACAAGTTATTACTTTCAATCACATTTATTTTTGCAAGCCTTTCAGTAAAACATTTGATTTTTTGGGATTACTTCAGAGCACCTTTCTGACTGGTGAAAGCTTGGGATCTTTTCCACCAATGTTGTTTTCTAACAAAAATGCCAAGGGAATTTTTAATACAAACCTGATTGTCTAATTTGTCTATTGACATTTTTAGTCAGATTTCAATAATGTCTAACAAGTGTCCATATATATTTGTATATTTTCATGCCTTTATTGTGGAAAATATCTTCTACACTTTATAGTGTTGTCTTCTGACATGATTTTATTAGGATTCTCCCTTTGATTGCTTATCTTGTGAAACTGAGAAAGTTTCTTACTTTCTATCATAGAGATAACTGGCAAGCCAACTGGTTTCAAGGGACCATTACTTTATTCTGTATGTTAATATTAGCAGTCTGTCTATAAGGTCCAGTGCCCTTAATTATTGTTAAGAGGTAAGGAGTATAGCACAGAATTATGCTTTCCTTCCTGTCAGCCATTACTTCTTGCATGTGAATTTTCTACCTCATTTTCCCTGTTGACTTTAATCACAGTTAATGCTAACCAGGAGAGTCTTAACAGTCATGTTCTGGGATTTTTTTCTTTTCAAACAGTGAGTGAGTGGTGGGGCATTATCTGACACTATGAAAACTTGTGTATTGACCCCATATATTGACAGCTAGTAGCAGAATTAGCATTTTGGTTATAGTTAGACTTCAAAAAGGGTTTAAGGATATTTCTTGTTACCTCCTCTCCCAAATGCACTGACAGTTCCAGTGGAGTTCTACTTCAGAACAGGGCCAACATCCTAACAGCTAGAAAAAGTCACTTCTCAGTGTCATGATTTGTCAAAAAAACAGCATGGAACATTTTTGTCCCATTGCATTGAGACCAAAAAAAAAAAAAGTCTGTGTAGCAAAGTACAGTAGAATTATTAGGACCATTTTTGTCCCATCCATTTTATGTCTTAAAAAAAATCCCACAATCTGAACATGGCAAGTAGCTGAAATTAGGTCACAGTTGACAACTGTTCAGATATCTTTGCTGCAGAATTGTAGGTGTAGTTCTATGTAGTTTCTGCAACAGCTTCTCAGCTGATGCTGAAGTCAGCTTAAACCAGGATTAAGGGATGTGATTATTTTATTTACCTAAAGAGAGGAACTTGGAAAATTTTACATCTGTGAAGTCCTAGATGGTATCACCATACAGTTAGCTGCACAAGGAGTTGCATATGGGACCTAGTAGTAGAGCACAAGCATCACAGAGGAACAGGAATGACCAGAGTCAGGTATGAATAACTTCCATGTTGTGAGAAGGAAGTCAACCAAATATACATAGTGTGTGGTCATTGTGTCACATTGCTGAATTATTTTAGTAGTTAAAGACACTTTTTCTAATGTTTAACCCAAATTCTACAGTCTGTTTTTCCCCCAGGGCTTTCCACAGAACAAATCTGAAAAGTGGTAAAACTGCCAATATTTTGACAGCTATCCAAGTTAACTTCTTTAACAATTCTTTGTATGCCTTCGCGCATTGATTTGTTACCATCTTTTCAGCTGTCTTCTAGTAGTTTGTCAATGTCTGCTTGAATTCTAGCACTTCTAAATGAACATAGCAGCCCAAATGTACTCTTTTAGTTCCTGACCTGGATTACTGTTCCTCTAATACGGGCAACACTGGCCTTTTGTGCCAGTGATAATGAGATTTAAACCTCACACTAACAGCTAGAACCTTTGTAGTTTTTTTTAAATGAGAATTTCAATGGATATTGACAATGAAATGCATTTTCCTTCTTTTATGTGGCATTTCACTCTATTTTGAAAAAAGATGCCATTGGCAAGAATTTTTTAGTATTGCCAACTGAATACCTGTAGGAGCACCTAATACTTACAGGAATTGCAGAATTATAAGGACTTCCAATCACACTGATCATATTTTACTTTGGAAACAGTGGCTGGATCTACTTTATGTAGGCACTGTGAAAGCCACTGGGTTTAAGGTATTCATAGCTAAATTAGGTTTCATCGATTTCAGTGATCTTCTTCAAGCATGACTTAAAGCAAAATGTGCCCAATGACTTGCAGCAAAACAAAAACTAGGAGTATATATCAGTGAAAGCAACATTTCCATAAAGTCCAGATTGTTCAGAGTTGCAGAACAAGTGCAGTGCTGCTGTTAACAGCCACAGCAGTGGAAGTTCTCCTCTGATCATGCTATCTCAGGCAGCTTAGAAATCTGTTTTATGGAAAAACATAGAAAACAAATTTTCAAGTTACTAAAATGAAACATCCAGTGCAAAGTGTTAGTTAAGAAGAATAGTTGTGGCAGACATATCTCTAAATGGAAACACATTTATTTGACCTCATGGGAGCTCTTTCATGGAAAAGAAGCCAAAGCCTTCCTTCCAGGTTTGACAGCAGGGCAGTTCCACCTTTGCATCTCCACTGCCCCTATCGAGATGCAGCTCGCTATGAAGTTAATGGAGAAACCCATATACAGGTGAACATCTTGCAGATTGTGCAGATATGTGCAGTAAAACCTGCTCCCACTGAGGCCTGAGCATTTTCCAGGAGGAAGTATCATACAATAGTTCCCAGATTGCTAACAGCTTTCTAATAACATCCTGCTTCATTAACAAGAATAGCTCTGCTGAATTTTGCTGCATGCTGCCTAAACTACGTACTAATGTGCAAGCTATGTAGTGTATATTTCTAGTTTGTGTGTTCTCATGTTGTCTTTCCCAAAGGATGAGGTGTGGAGACAAATCAGGCAATTATTAGTTTCAATTTTTTAATTAATTTTATAAACATTTATATTCTGCTTTTTCATGTAATTAGCCTCCATATTAACCTAAAACATTTTGGTGTTTTTTTTTAAAGTAAGGTGTGTTCATTAAAATGAAGGGGGAAACAAAACATAAAGTATATCGGTCAATTTAACAACAATAATTGTACACTGAAAATGACCCTAAATTAAATACCATCAAAAGCTTGGACAAATAAATTTTAGTTTGCATCTAAACTCCAGGTGCTATGAGAGTACGGTTAGGGATTCTTGGCCCTCCAGATGCTGTTGGACTGCAATACCCAGCAGTCTGCCAACATAGTGCTAAAGAATGTTGAAAGCTGCAATCCAACAGCATCTGGAGGCATACATGATTTCTGCTCTTGCATGATAGTAAAATTTCAGTGCCTAGTAGGCACCATCTTCACCTTCAAAATGAATGGTTCTCAGACAGAAGAGTGCTACAGAAGATCTTAACACTTATGAGCAGGTTCTTATGAAAAAAGAAAGATAGAAAGAAAGAAACTTTAGAATGTCCAAATTACTGGTCCCAGAAAACTATAGCCTCATGGGGTGCTACAGCCACTACAGCACCATGAGGTTGAATAGGTTTATTTGTTTTAGTTGATAAACAGAATGCCAGCCTTTGTATGACAAAACCAGAGCTTCAAAGTAACCAATTAGAAATAACAAACTACTTGTTTTCTTATGTTTTTGCAATAGCTGTAACCAAGTTACATGATGACTGTGTTGTGGCAAGTTATAACTTTACCTCCTCTGTTGATTGTATAGTTACAGGAAGCTGACCTCACAACTTGGCTACGTTCCATACCATAGGCCAGTTGCTTATAGCATTCAGATGACTAAGTAACAACAAATTAATCATTTTTGTTAATTTTGTAACCAGAAGGCAAAGGAGGCAAAGAGTTAATTACAATAGTGGTAATTAATTGTTTGGGGAGAAGGCTTTGAACTGGAACTGTAGATAATACCTTTAAAAGTAACTTTCTAAGCTCTGGTCAAAACAAATTCTTTGAATTATGCCCGGAAACAAACTGGTAGACAGCTTTTTAAGTACTGGCGTGACATTGACTGACTCTATAGCCCTGGTCAATAATTTAGCCAACGTATTTTGGAATTCTGGATCTTTGAGAACACTCTTCATTATCACTCCCACATCTAGCTGGGATGTCACTGAAGCAGTCAACTAATTCGGATGTTACCACAATTTGAGTAATTGTTGTAATATCTGGGCTTCCCAGAAAGGGACACAATTTTACAAAGTCATGAAAAGTGTGTGTGTGCGTGCGTGTGTGTGTCTGTGCGTGTGCATGCACTTTCAAATTGTCTGTCTACTTACAGTGACCCCATGAATGTCATAGGGTTTTCTTAGTCAAGGAATACTCAGAAGTGGTTTTGCACTTCCTCCGAAATATAGCCTACAGCACTCAATATTTGTTGGTGGTCTCCCGTCCAAGGACTAACCAGGGTTGCACTGCTTAGCTTCCAAGAACAGATGAGATCTGGTACCTTTAGGGTATTTATCACTTAATAATTGGTAGCTCAATTAAGGTTATGTACACTTTTGTGTGAAATCAAAACCCGAAAGGAAACTTAATATTTGGAAGAGGAGATACTTCACAAGAAAGCATATTATTACATATATATATATATATATATATATATATATATATAAATTTCTAAAATATTTACCTATGAACTTACCTTACTTTTCAGAAAGAGAGCACAAACTCATCCTGCTACCATTGCAGCGAATGTGTTAAAGCTGAACAGCAGGTTTAGGGCAATGTACTAATTTACTCGATACCATGTGATTGTAGTGACTTGGACATAATCCTATTTAATACATTCATATTTATCCTTTAGTAATAATCAAGACTAGTTGAAAAAGATGTATTATTCTGTTAGTAATTCTTATTTTTTACTGATGTGATTGACAATGATAGCCAGAATACTAAGGATGTTTTAGATCTATCACAAAGCTTGGCCGTGCCTGTTGAGACATTTGCATGCTCCACCATCATCGCCACTACCATTTGAATGATAGCTTTTTGTTATAAAATTAGTTGGAAAGTCTCCCTGTTTTTGAAAGGTACTGTTCCATGCGGAACTGTTTGTGTTATTTTGTTTTCAAGAAAAACAAGCCCACTGCCTTGTAAGGTACACAGAACTAGTTGCATGTTTTTTGGAGCCTAGGGATAGTGATCGTTCCGTAAGAAAACCTGATGGGAGAGCTTATCTGGAGCTTTGGAGTGAAATGCCTTCACAATGTTGATTGCACTCAGGTGTGTTGCTCTCTGTTACTTAACTCCAAGGGACTGATCAGTGCCTTTCAATGATGGCCCAAGCTCAGTCGTAGGCTGGATGAGCTTGAAGAAGCTGGAAATAAATCCAGACAAGACAGAAGTACTATTAGTCAGTAGAAAACCTGGCTCAGATTGATGTGTACTGTATTTGCTGGTGTATAAGATGCATTGGCATATAAGATGCACCCCATTTTTAAATGTTATTTTTGAGGGAAAGAAAATTGGTAAAAAAAAATTGCATGGCTTCCCTCACCCCCTCCATTTTGCAGAGGAAGGGAAGGGAGGGAGCTCTGGTGGGGGGAGCTCCTAGGACTCCCCCCTTTCCCTTCCGTTTTGCAGAGGAAGGAAAAGGAATGAGCTCCGGAGGGGCAAAAGGAAAGCTGTGCGAACTTTCTTTTCCTCCCTCCAGAGCTGCCTCCTTTCCCTTTCGTGCAAAACAAAAGGGAAAGAGGGGTAAAGGAAGCCTTGCCCGAGTGTTCCCCCCACCTCTGGAGCAGCCCCTCCCTTTCCAATGCATTTTACCCCAGCGTGGAAAACTCACCCCAAGGCAAAATGGAAGGGAAAGGGGGAGCGCTCCTTTAGGCCCGTAGAGCTAAAGGAGACACACACCCTTTTTAAACGTTATTTTCCAGGGAAAAAATGTGTCTTATATGCCAGCAAATACGGTAATCTGTTCTTGTTGATGTAGTAATTCCCAGAAAGATCAAGTTCGTAGGCTCCTAGATCCTGCAACGCCCTTGAGCTCCCTCATGAGATAATTATAATGAGGGGCATCTTTGCACAGCTGTGTCTAATGCACCAGCTGCAACAGTTCCTGATTTGGTCTGATCTGGTAAGAGGTATTCATGCCTTGGTTGCATCATGAACGTCAGGTGTTTCTTTTAGCACTAAACAGCTTTCAGGCTGGTTATCAGAGGGTCAGTCTGTTGCAGTACAAATGTACCTGGTTCTTAAGATCTGCGGGCAAAGCTCTCTTGAAGATGCCTCACCATTGCCATGAACTTGGAGAAAGCCTTCTTGTTTTAGTTGTGGGAAATAGTCCCCCCCCGCCCTGTATCATTCTGACACTTTGGAATCCTCTCACTTTGGAGTTGTGACTGATCCTTTCTCTCATGGAAGATGTCAAAATAACCTTTTTAGCCAACTGTGGTCATGATTTTTAATGCTGCATCTAGTGTTTTCCCTTTTCTTTTTTTAGCAAAAAAAATCAGATTACTGATTTGTTTTCTGCCTTTTCACCTCCTTGGGTAATTTTGGAAAGGCAATATGGTAGAACTATGAATGAATGAATGAATGAATCAATCAATCAATCAATCAATATGCTAGCTGAATTCAGTTGAACAAAAACTATTACATGACTTGTTTAAAAAACTAATTGACCTGTTCATAATCAGCTAGGTGACTCAGAAACTTTGTAAAAATGTACTGAGCACCCCCTTGCCACCCTGAAATTTAAAAGGGTGTGCATTCACATATTTTATAGGAATAAAAGCTGGCATTGGTACCAGAGAAAGTTTTCTGATGCACCAGATCAATTGGAATCTGATTCAGTGTGTTTTCTGTGTATTTGATAATAATTGCAATGTTCGGTATGAAATTGCATTTGCATTTTTGAGACATCAGTAAGAGGAGTTTAACAGAAGAGCAGAATATCTTGCTCATTCTGTCACTTACCTTGGTCTTGGATTGTTTTCCAGAGCAATCTACTCAAAAACCATATGGACAAACTTGCAGGAAAAATAATAGTGACTAAATTTTTTCTTGGTGTTTTAAAATTTTTCATTGTAGATAATGACTGTAAAATGTAATCCTTACCGTATGCAAACATGCAGTTTGATCAAGATAATTACATCTATTTTCAACAGCATAGCATCCAATGTGTTCCTTTTTTAAGATACACTGAGCTCTGCAGTAATTTTGAAATTGTAGCATTTTATTAACCAATATTAGCTGCTTTAATATAATGCTTTCAAATGCTTTCATACATTCTTAATCTTCATCCAGCTGGGCAAATTGCATTTAGCTGGAGGTGACTGATTGGATAGGTCCAAGAGGTCATTTTTAGCCTCTTGTGGCCCAGTCATTTCAAAGGAGGTGTGTGACCTGTCATCCCAAAATCCACTCTCTTTGACTGTCTACGAGGGCTGTGGAGCTAATATGGCCAATCTTGGACTATTATTCCTTTATTCATCTGTCTGACTCTGACTCCATTGTAAAGGGTAAATACACATTAATTAATAAAAGCAAATTTACTATAATAAAATCCTAGCACAAAGCATTTCATCACTACTACGTGAATCATTAGGCTACTTAAGTTGATAGTACATAAAATATATTTATTTTATCAAAATTTCTGAACAAGAAAAGTTTCCTAAATTCCTATGAAAGAAAATATGCAACAAACTAGACATTTAATATTATAAGGTGGTGCTTGTTTGTTTACTTTCTTTGGAAGCTGGAGTCAGAGATGTACACCAACTCCAACTGAAAAGTGCTTCTGATTCCACAGTTCCCAGCTCCACAGCTCAGCTATCTAGAATCATTCAGTCCAGTTACAGGACTGATTTTAGCACTTGAAATAACCTTCGTTAGGGAATGCAGAGAAATGAGGGATTCAGCTTTGTTAATTTTTCTTTACATGCCCCAAAACAAGAGATGTCAGCTTCAACAGTACAGAGTCCCAAACGGCTTCAGTAGCACAGAATGTTTTTTAACTGGTTTGCCAGCCACAACCATGGTAGATATGGATACTCTGACGATAATGCATATTCTCATAACCTCTTGATTGGATTACTACAATGCGTTATACTTGGGGCTGCTCTTGATAGAGCATATGCTGCAGCTGTCAAAGTTTTGGCTGCTATGGCCAGGTTTGCGCATTTTAGGCGAGTTCTAAATTGATTCCATTGGCTGCCTGTTTATCTCTGGGCCAAATTCCAGGACTTATCCTTGGAACCCGAATACCTAAAAAATGAACTGGGCCCATGAAATAAGACCATCTGCCAGAGTTGTTCTTCTTGTGCCTGTATCAGAAGTATGATACATGGCAACAAAACAATGTGGTTTTTTTTCCAGCCATGATATACCACTATAATATTTCCTCCATAGAGGTCTGGTACACAGGTTTAGCCCTTCTAGTGATAGGTTAAATATTTTTGTTTATCCAGCCATATTAATTAGCTAAATTGTAAATTTCCTTGGAATTTTAGACAGAATGAATAAAAGTATTAAAATGTTTTTGGTAAATAGTATGTTACACCTTTGCTCGTACATGTAGGAATCAGTTGGATTGGTTTCATAAACCAACAATCTGATAATCCTTAATAAAAACCTGTATGTTATGTAAAACCTGTGGTATGTTATGCAGCCCCCCAGAGTAACCTGGTAAAATATCTTGTGTAGTGAACTTATGCTTAGAAATTCTTTTTTCTCAAGTAGGCTCAAAGGTGCTATAGGATTCCTATATAGCTCTTTATACTACCATGGTTATGTCTTGGAACACTGGTTAAAAACAATTTTAAAATATAGGGATAGAAATACATCCCAAGTGATTCTCCTTTTAGCTGAAGAACACCATCCCCTTTTTTAAAAAAAAGAAAAGGTCAGATAAGTCTTCTCCACAAAATAGGTGTTAAATTCAGCTCACTTCTGGTTTTAGCAGGAAGAGTAGAGCTGTCAGAAGTGGAAAATTCTCCCCCAACCCTTCTAAGGTTGTCCAACCCTGGTCAATATTGGCTGCCACCAGGTTCCCAGGATTTCAAACAGAGTCTTTCCCAGCTTTATTTGGAGATGCCAGGGGTTTGACCTAGGCACTTTATAATGTAAAACACATGCTCTGCCCGGTGTGTTATAGCCTTTGCTGTTTGTCCAGCTCCTTTGAGCTATGACTCACCTGCTTTCTCAAGTGTTATCTGAACTATTCCTATGTGAAGACAATTCAGTCTGTGGAGTTCCTCAGGTAGCCAACTGCTCCAGTAGGCTTCTCTCAGCATGCTTTAATGTTTCTGCACTCCTTCTCTTCTATAATGAAGGAGAACCTTTGGTAATTCATGGAAAACTCATAGCGCTCAGTTGTTCTAACCTATAATAACAACTGGGCTAAGCCAAAGACCTACCAGTCCAGCATGTTGTTCCAGCCAGATTCCTGTTTAAATCCCACAGAGCTTGCTCTGGTTCCCCAGACATGAGTAATGAGAAACTATACTGCATCTGATCCTGGGGGCAACATACTGTCATTGCGACTTTCCTCCATGAAATAATATACTCCCCATTTCAAACCAGCCAGATCAGTAGCCATTACTACATCTTGTATTAGTGAATACCACACTTTAACTATGATAAGTGAAGAAGAACTTCCTTGGGAAGCCTTGCCTAATATTTCAACTAATAGGTGTTTGCTTTTATTGCCCTTGATTGGACTTCTTTAAAAGAAAAAAGGAAAATTTTGAGGAATGTGCATTTTTAAATCAGGAGTGGGAAACATCCACTGCCTACTGAGTTTTTTCCACTTCACGATGCCCTCTGTCACCACTGAAACCACCATTGTGTTGCCAAATATTTGCAACATAGCAACTCTGAAGGGCTAGATTTTCTTCCTCTCAAGCATAAAGGAACGGGGGTGGGGAGCATGCAGTGTAGTTTAAAGCAAAAGCATCCTTCCCGCAGACCTTGTTGTTAAAGAATGTGTCTTTTTTGCTGCTGCTGTTAGCGATTGCCCATGCTGTCAGATTTAAATGCAAGGGGCAGCTTTTTGCTGCAGCACTATGGTGAAATCCAGCATAGCAGTATTAAGGTGCAGCCCTTGATATGTTGAGAGGATCCAGCCCCCAAGCCCAAGCCGTGGTTTAAATGGTGAGCTAGCTCCATTTTTAAAAGGCCACAAGAGCACAAAAATTGTTTGTCTGTGTTACAGAAGGTGCTGAAATGTGCTTGCAGCATTATCTGAAGTGCTCATTAAGGAGGCAAAACTTCATTAGAATGTATGTTTTCTGTTTGAACAGATGACACTGTACATGAATCAGCTGAGCCATCCCGTGGGGAGAATGCAGCACATACACCAAGGATATCCAGTTGGCTTTTGGCGACTCTACTGTTCCTCCTGGCAATGCTTTTGACGTTATAGCACATACTCTAGCAAGCTGTCACAGACAACACCAGGATCTTGGAACATCAAAGATCCACTTATCTGCTCATCCTAAGAATGGGACTTTATATTGGTTTTGCAGATGTTGATTTGTTTTCCTTCCCCAATCTCCTCCCTCTCTTCCTCTGCAGCCTGAACTATGAACAAAAATTGAAGAGGTCTGACTAGCCCTCTTCTTGTTCCCAGTCTTTCCCCAGCCTTCCTTGACCCCCTTCTAAAATAAAAGGACTCCAAATGAAAATGCCAAATTTCAATATTGACACTAGTGATTCTTACTTTCCTCTGCAGCCTCTTATGATACTGCCTCCATTAGCTTGCTTGGGCCATCTGTATGTGGAGAAGGAAGAATAATAGCAGATGCAGGCAGTTGGAGGATAAGGAAGTTGTTTGGAAAACCAAGAGGAGTTTTTTCTTTACTCTCTTCAATACAATATTTATTCCTTCTTGTTCAGCACTGTAAGATGATCATGCAAGGCACTGTGTCACCATGTCAGGACTGGAGGGAAGATATTAAGAATAGATATAGCATAACACCATTTCCTCCAGGAATTTCTCAGTGAACAGGCTTCTCAGAGGGAAGAGATACTCTTTTGTATGCAACTGCCTTGAAACATCCTTGACAGTAGAACTTGTGCTCCACAACAGAAGCTCTGTCATTAGGGGAGAAAAAAGAAGTGACTACTGAGAAATGCTAGCACACAAGCAAGGTCAGATTTAGGAAGCTACGCTGGAGTGTGAGTGCCTCTATTATGTCTCTAAGTGGATAGTGCACACCAGATTACTTTTCTTTTGAAACAGATCACCATGGTGCTATGATATATATATATATATATTTTCCTTCAGATGCAAAGAGGCATTTTCTGTATCTTTTCTTTTCTTTTGTGTGTGAATAAAGTGACCTTTCCTAAGGCTGACTTACTAGCCAATGGCCTTGGATATCACTCTGGGTGATGATGCATGCTAAGATGATAACACTGTGTGGAAGCAGCCTGATAAAAGGTACAGATCCCCAGTGTGTTCATGATGTGCCTCCCTTGAAAGTTTGGCAATCATTGGACTGAAATGCTGCCAGAGAAGGACTGGGACAGGGTGGGAGTGGGGATAAGGAATGGAACAAATAGGAAAAGTATGTTGAACTTTGGAGTGAAGATGCAGGCACTCGTTTTATATCTCTCTTCCTTTCCAACACAGTTGAAAAGTAGAGGAAATGTCTTGATCAGCAGGAGATCAACTAGATGGACTCCCAAAGACCTTTAACTAATTTTTTTTAAAAAAGAAACCCCACTAGAATAGAAAATACGTTATTTAGATATACCTTATGCTGAAAGTAAGTATATATGCTTGTCCTATTTAAAGATGATTAAAAACTGGTAAGATTAAGTTAAAATTATGTGATGCTGTCTTGTCTGGTTGAAATCAGAGGGTGAATACAGCCTTGTTAGGGCCTCATAAACCATTCACCAGGAAATGCCTTCTCTGTGGGTTTCCACTGGCTTACAATAGGCAGGCCTTAAAATTTACCTGCAAGAAATTGGGTAATGAAAGAGACCATGAAAACAACTGTTTTGGAAAGTTAAGCTTCCTTCCCCCTCAGGTTTTTTTTTTAACAAAGCCTTATAGGAAGGGGATTAGATTTCATTGTATTTTATGAAGATAACGTAAATATAATTGAATACTAAGGTCTAAATGCACTTCATACTTATTGAATGAATGGGAACTTGATAAGTCAACACTCAGTGTCAATTCCATTGATTCAATAGGTATACTCTAGTTGGGAGTATCAGTTGTATTAAGGCCTAAATCATGATCCAAACAGGCACCAGTTTATGAATATCTTTTTATTTTGTGAGAAAAAATGCAGATGTTTTATTCTTAAGCAGAAGGATTTTAAGATCCAAAAACAGCAGAAAGGAAAAAAAAGGAAATTTAAGGCACTCTGGGCTTGCCTGATACCATACAATGTGGGCTGCATTTGAAAGCACAGAGATGTCTAATATTGCACACAAACCAAAAGTGTCATAATCTCTACTAAGGGATGTCACTACTTTCCTCACAATACCGTGTATCTTCTCCAGTGTATATACTTGGTGCACATGTAGCTAGAAAAGATCTTGAAGGCAACAAACAAAACAAGGCAATGCTGCACACCAAACAATGTCCCTGGGAATGTTCCACAGCAATTGCGAATATGAGTAGTACTGATCAAATAAATTGTTATCTGATGTAACAAGGACTATTAGCTGTTTTCCCTAATTCATCTCTAATGATAGACTGGACTCACTTTTGTCTCAAAAGCACGCTTTATTAAAAAAAAATACAACACAAGTTTTCACCACAGTGAATTCAGCCCTTTGCTTTGCTACGGTGCCACTGGTAATCCTAATGAATAAAAGTGACAGTGTGTTACAGTCAAGAGTCTAACTGCAGCACTGCATCAGATGCAAGCCTTGTGGGCGGCAGGTTTACAGGACCTCCATGTTTGATAACTTGATGGCATCAGGCAATCTTGGTCATAAGCAGTGTCTGAAGATTTTTGAATCCCTGGTGTGTGTGTGTGTGAGCGCTCTTGACATCTTCAAAAAGATGCCAGTGTGAACATTTACAGCAGCTGTTGTCCCCCAGCATGAAAATGAACATGCAGAATGCCACCACAATGGCCCCTCAACCCAGGCAAGCTTGCCCTGTGTCATCTACTCTTGGTTTGCCAAGGGCGTTGCAAAGGGTAGCAGAGAAATAAGGATTTTGATCTGTTTGGTGGATACTGTGTATCCTTTAATAGACAACAAGGTAACCTTTCGTGTTAGTTTAGAAATATTGTTTTGTACTGTACTTTCTTGAATGGCGAAGGAAAGACAAGTTAAAACACAAGAAAAAATGCAATGTTCTTTAAATTCTGTATTATTAGCAGCCTCTGTTGTATATAGTGTTTGATAATAAAGTATTAATTTGATTCTTATGTCTTTTGTAAGTGAGAAAAAATAGACTTTCATGATATTAAAAACTAAATTTTAAAAAAAAGTAAACCCACCAGTTATATGACAGATGCAGCTGTCATGGCTATCAAGAACTGAATGACAAGTAGCCACAACAGGTCACCCATACAGGATTCACCCATGCAACCCATTCATCCCAATTCAAGATTTCACAGTGTCAGGACTCGGAGCCATATGGCATTTGATGATCAATGTTTTGTCTTCAGTGTTAATGGTCCGACGTTGGAGCCCTGTGCTATTTAGGGTTAACCTTTCCTTTGTGAGGTTGGGTTTTCGCTAGCATGTTGATTCTCAAAGGCTTTGGAGTTTAATTTTTTTATTTTTTTTTTATTTTTTTTGTGAGGATGATCATTTTCCAATTCTTTATCTCTTGTTAGTTTGTTTTCATGGAGGGTTTGTTTCAAAAGGGGCCTTGCCAGCATCATATGTGATATGTACAGTGACTTGATTTCCCCAAACCAATAAACAACAAAACGGGAGGGGGTAAGTAAATAATTTTCTTTCCTGTGTAGCCAGTGTTGAGGGAAAGAAACTAGCTGTTGAGGGGATCTGTTCATTTTTTTTTTAAAAAAAAGTTTTTTTTTGTAATGGCTATTTACCATTTGCTTTATGAAAGCAGTGGCTGTGTTAGTTTGGGAAATTTTGAAAACCATGGAACTCATTCATACTGCAGTTAGATTACATGTGTTTGCTAGTATTACTTTGCAAGTGCCCTGCATCAAATCTGTTATTTCTCTTCCCTTCTCCCCAATTCCAGCCAGATCTCCTTTCTCCCTCCACCCCTTTTTAAATTTGGAGCAGTGAATGGGCAGATCTGTTTCTGATTTGGCATTACCAAGTGTTTCCCATGCATTCACCCCCGAGTTTTTAGGATGTGAGACAAATCTCCCTACAATGGGCTTGCTGCCATTGTCTGTACAGTTTAATAGATGCTGGCATGTTGGAGGTTACCCATGAGTCTACAAAATCCGCTTTCCATACTTACTCTTGACACCCTATTGAAACCACTCATTGTGTGTCCTTCTGGGTATGAAAGTCCAGCTCAGTGTGGTCCTGTGCTTGTACTGCCCTGCTTTGCAGTTTCTTTGCACTTATTCATTGAGTGCTGTTTTTGAAATGCTTACATTATATGAACTTAACAGAAAATGTAAAAAAAAAAAATCTGAAACAAACCCATACAATCTGTATTTGTATATACACGTGTCCGTACAATTATATCTGAATAAAAAAAAATAATGATTTTCATCATTTTAATGGATTCTTTTAGGCTATTTTTTTCTTTGCTGAATAACACTTTTGTTTCAGGGGCTAGCTATCCTTCATCTTAAAACTTTGTGAGGAGTGGAAAGCCGAAAGGAATACAGGGCTATGCAGTTGTGAAATGCTTGGAATGCAGTTTCTGCATGGACAGAATACCTAGAGCTGTCACCAGCAGGATCCACCCCAATCTGTTCTCTGGCTGCTCTGCCTTTCTCCACCCCAAGCATCTGCTTAATAAAAAATCTCTCTGGTATAATTACTCATGCAATCTTCTCAGTTCAGGTAGTAAAAATGCAGCTGGATATTATCGGTTCAGCTTTCCAATTTTTTTCCTGGTGAAAAGCCATCTCCCTGCTTAATATGGACTACTGCATCCTAAGGGACTGCAATCAGGGCAAACAGTGCATGATGGCACCTCTTTACCCATCATGATCTTCTGGTTTACAAATAAATGAGCTTGGTCAGCATTCGGGAAAATGCTGTGTCCATCTTGTAGATGAGCTCCACTCCATTTAAGAATTTTGATCCCTTCATCCCTAATAATTCAATATTGGTCACAGTGTGCATTTCCATAGTACATATTGAATGGTGTTGAATTGTTATTTCAGATCAGGGGCTTTAATGTAACATAATTTTGCGGGGGGAAGTCTTAAAAAGATAAACAGACCTGAAATCTAATGAGAGATTAGGATTGAAGCAAGTGATTCTTCCTGTTGAACAAGCAATGGAAAAATTAAAGGAACTGCCCCCCTTGTTTCGTCATTCCAGCAGCAATTGTTGCATATCCTTTGCTGTCCTGTGGGTAGATTTACTGAATTCTGACACTGGTAAATGGGTTGCAACTTTAAAGAAATGATAAGTGCAAAAGAACATCAGCTAAAAAATGAGGGCAGGGGGCTGACACACAGAGAAAGGAGCTGATACATACGCACCATGCTGTTCAAAATATAAGTTTTAATTACACCCATGTTAGCATTAACCTTCTTGAAAGCTTTTTATTCTGTTTAATTGGTTGACAGGGCAGCAAGTACTAATTATAACTTGCTGTGACTTCTCTTTACAAATTAGGAATGACAGCTCAGTGAGAAGAAGAAGAGGGGTGTACACATGTTTAATACAAAGAGCTGGTGGGCTCAGTCTTTGTTTCTGGAAGTGTGAATGTAAGATGATAAATGACACATGTTTGGTTTATCTTAACATAATAGCCCACAATTACAAGTTGGATGAGTGACCAATGTTGTAAAGATGCAGGGAGAATACACTTTGAATTCTGAAGCATGAATGCAGTCATAGGCATACACCAAAGCTGGATATGGGAGCAGGGCTAGAAGGTCTTCAGTGTCCTATTCACCTCTTTCATTCTACATGTGAAATATTGACTGTCATTTGGGTGGTTGTAATGTGGAATGGTGGCTTTGCTTGTATAGATGCCATGTGTTTATATCTGTTCTCATGAACACAGATCTGGGTCCATCTGTCGGCTGCTGACAAACATCCAGCTCCAAGATAGTGATGAATCTGGACCTGATTACATCTTAAGATATTATGCCATATTCTTATTGGCTAAATGACATAGCTGTTAAAGACATGATACTTAACATAAGCAATTTCCCAAGATTTTTGTACTTAAGCCAACATGGAAAGACACCCTTTCATACAACATGTTAACCTGAAAGTTTTTGTTGTTAATTAAATTCTCTTGTTTCAATGAGATTGTTCCATTTCCCTGTTCTTTAGTCGGGCACCAACATTTCTTTTCCATAAAGTTAATAAAGGTCAGAGGAGATCAAAGATCTTGTATATTTAAAAGATGCTAAGTATGGTTTGCTTTGAAGTACATGCTATTGATTTTTCCCCTCCCCCCTTTTTTTTAACTTCCAAACAAAAAAATTTAATATCATAAGCAATGAATGCAGTTGGGGAGAATTGCCGTTTTATTGATATGCAAGTATCAAGGAAAACATGGCAATTTGTAGCAGTGAAAAGAGACATATGCAAACCTGGACTTTTTCAACACTGGCCATAGTAGATGTTCAAATTACGTACAGTGAATATGCATAAGGAGATCAAGATTGTGGTGGCTGGTCCAACTATGATGCGTATGCCATCTTGCAATCTGTTGTTCAATGAAGTACACAGTAATGCCTTTCTCCCATTATTATTCATTCTGAAATGTTGCATAGCGCTGCTATTACAAATGCAACTTAAAACTCTATATTGGATGCTGAAAGCAAAAGCAAATCTATGGGTTCTCAAATCTGTGAGTTCCCTGGCCTTACCCCATGTGTCCAGAGGATGCGGGGTTGGTTAGTTCGTTTTTCCTGTACAGAAGAACATTCTGTCACATGATTCTCCTACTGTTTTCTGGAATGGCTCCCATTTTTGGACAAGCTACATATGATATTATTTTCCATGTTCATTTTTACTTCGAAGAAAACAACAACCATGGAACCCTGATGGTTTTCCTGTTGAAGATCCCCACCACCACCATCACAGTCTATAGCAGTCAGGGGGAGGCTTGTGAGCCACATAAAGCATGTGTTCTGAATCAGGAGCCCTGGGGTGCCTTTCATATAGCAAAACCAACAAATTGTACTAGCAAAATAATATGGCATATGTAATCAAACAAGAACTATCTTCCACATGTAAATATTGGTTGTGAAACACTTTTGCTAATATACCCCTTATGAGAAGGATGAGAAGAAACATCCAGTTTTGTAGAGAAATACACATCCATCTGACTTTGTAACTGCTGTTTATAATACGTTTGTTAATGTGCACACTGTATGTTAATATCCTAGGTTTAGATGGTTTCTAAAGCACTAGAAATTAATAATGCTTCAACCAGGATTTCATAAGGGAAAAAAAAAGTATTTCAAGAAAAGAAGCTGAATTTGTTTTCCTCCTATGGCAATGAACTGCCTCTAATTCTGTCAGTCATAATCTTTGCAGAGGAATACTGTATGTCAGGTGATTCCTGCAGTCAATAATGTACTTTAAAACATCCCATTTTTCTGCAATGATTATCCAGGTGAGTGCTAGTTGTCACCCACTAGCACAAAAATGCTTGTCAATTTTGACAAGGAAACAAGAGGGAGAACAGGAAACAAACTAGGTACATTTATCAGGGAAATAAAACAGCCACACTTGCTATGTTCTCCTTTAGCTTTTAATGGCTAGGGTTTCATTCTGCTTAGTATATGTTTTCCAGTTGTTTTTAGTATCAAACAGTTTTGTAATATCCTATTTTAAAACAATCAGTTTGAAAATAATAACCTTGCTTTTCATGATTTATTAGTGTTTTATTGTTTTTGTTATTACTGGTATTATCAATGCTAACAGTAATACAGTTTGTATTGCACAGATACTAAACTCTGTGTGTGTGTGTGTGTGTGAGAGAGAGAGAGAGAAGGCAAGAGCACACAGATGTTGTCAAAATGGTTTATCTTAGCCCTTTCCGCACGAGGTGAGGGAATTGCTCCGTGCTGTTACCTACCGCTTCTTCTGGGGTCTGAAGCAATGCGGACTGTCCCTGAAGCCCTTCCACAAGACTCCTCCTTGGTCCAGGGCGAATCGGAGCAGTGCGAGGTCTGTAGAGCTGCACTGCTCTGGCTTCCAAAATGGCTGCTTCCAGCTTCCAAAATGGCGGCTTCTGGTTGGTCATGGGTCCCGACCAACCGCTGAAGGTTGCCACGCCTAAAGCCCGCCCTCCGCAGATCGCAGGCTCGCATTGGTGCAAGCCTGCGAATCTGCACAAGGGAACAGGAATGCAATGGCGTGTTCCAGGAAAATAAAGACCTGTCTTTTGCGGTCTTTAGAAAACACGCTGGAGGGCCACTTGGGATTGTTTTGGAATGGACTGAGGTGCGGATCTCCGGTAAGTAGTCCGCTCCTAGTTCGCTCCAAGGTGCAAACGATCTCTGTGAGAGGACGCACTGCCCTATTCTGGTTGCCTGGTGCAGAAAAGGCCTTAGTATAGTCCATCTAAATAAGTATAACAGTTTATTTCTGATGTACTTTTTTAAAAAAATAGTAAAATTTGTAAGTAAAGTCAAATGTGTATGTTCAGAAATCTTCACTGGGTGAAGATTCTGAATATCTGTCAAGGTACTTCTTCAAATATCTGTTTCATCACCACCATTTACATGTCCGAGAAACACTGTACTCTATGAATCTCAGGGGTGGCCAGATCTGTGTTCCTGATTCTGGACTTCAGATTTCATTACTGCTGCCACTGGGCATACTAGTCAGGACTAACGGGAGAACATTTGGAAGGATCACACTTTTCCCAACCCTGGCATAAATCATTTTTAAAGTAAAAGTGATAAAGCATTCCAATGTTACTGTTAGCAGATTTGTTTTGCTTTCTTGTGACTTTTCTGTTGATGTGAATGTGTGTATTTCTTGTTAAGCATTCTAATTTTTTTCTGTTGCATTTGGGCAAGGCACCATAAAGATTTTAAAGCTTTATGCTAGGGCAGAAGACAAAAACAAAAGTTTTTACTGTCATGATCCAGAGAATTGATTCTGATTCCATAACATGTTTTCCTCAACACTCCAAAATATTCATTTTACAAGCTGAAAGCAACAACATGAAAATGTTTTCGTTATAGTGCCTTCCCAGTCAATGAGGTAACATTATCCAAAAAGGGGATGGGGAGGCAGACTCATGCTGCTGAGAAACCAAAATGGGTCCCATTTCTTTTAAAATTAGAGGGAGAGTGTACACATTCACATGTTTTATCAGCTTAACTGTAAACATCGTAAATAACAGAATCTAGAAGTATATACTTATTTAGTATTCATTAGAGTCCAGGGAGTGTGTGTGTGTGTGTGTGTGTGTGTATGGTGTGTGTTCCTCTACAGACGTTTAGTGGGCATAGCAAAGCTAAGAAGAATCTTTTACTACACTTAACTCCTGCTGAGAGGTCACTTTACTTATCTTGTATACATTTGAACTTTTCTTAGCAACATCACTGGCTATATACTATTTGTACTTAGTGAGCCTTTGGCTGCCATGTTTAAAATCTTTTTCTTTGCCCCGAAACAGATGCTTAAACACACACACACACACACACACGTACACACGTACACACGTACACACCCACCAACTGAGCATTATACCTTCTCCCAGTGAAGTGTGTTCTGGCTCATGAGAGCCTATGGTACAATAAATCTGTCAATTTTTAAAGTGCCATGAAGGGATTTGCATGTTTTCTGCAATGCGAACACCCAACTAGAACTAGATTAAACAGTTCTTGGAATATATATCTATCTCATATTAAATCCTAGCATGGCAGCTGTTGGTGATCAGCCATTCCATGCATCTGAATCAGTGGACGGGCACAGGATGATGATGTTGTTCTTAATTTTATTTTTATGCCTTTTTTCCAGTTGGTGATTCAAAGTGGCTTACAACAGATTTTTTTTTGAAAGTTTGCAAAATACAAAAACAGTAATGAATTCATCAAAATTAAAACTTGTTAGAAATAGTTAAAAACCACAACAAAAATAACGAAAAAATCTAGCACATTGTACAAGGTCCGTCTCTCCTAAACAATCATTCCTCAAAGCCCTGTTGAAACAGAAAAGCCTTCACCTGTTTACTGAAAGAGAGCAGGAAGAGTGCTAGCCTAATCTTTGGGAAACATGGAGCATGCTGCCGCTCGTCTACAACAAGTAAAGGAACCATCCAGGCAGCTAAAAAGAAAGTGGAACTCCCCTATGCTAAGCATGGAATTGTAACTCCCTGGCCATTTCTGCAGAAGGCTGTTATAGCAGTATGATTCCACTTTCAACATCCTATGGAATCCTGGGGTTTGCAGTTTCTGGAGGGGCTGGCCAGCCCCTCCCAAAACTGCAAACCCCAGGATTCCATAGGATGTTGAAAGTGGAATCATAGAGCTATAACAGCCTCATGCAGAAATGGCTCCTGTCCCACAGAATTGTACTGAGTTACATAGTTAACTGCATTTCATGTTGATCTAGAAGCAAGATTTTAAAACAGGAGTGGGAGTCACACAATCCTTCAGAATGTATTGGTCTGCATCTCCAAGCACCCCCTAGTCAGGATGCCCAGTATGACAATTGCTGGGAGTTGTATTTTAGCAATATCAAATGGCTACATGATTTCCACCCTTTTGAAAGAATGTTCAAGAACATACCTCAAAGTGAGCTGCAGGTAACTTTAGGAAAAGGCTCTCTCCTTTGCTCTGGGAGCCTTCAGTCAATAACACCGCTTCCCCGCCCTGGAATGATAACATAACTCTGAACCATAACGTAAAATAACTGAATGAACCTGTATGCTGATTTGAGGCACTTACAGTTATCAATGTGAATTCATGCAATTGCTCTCATCAGTGATCATGGTGATACCTCAACCCTAAGAACTCACGGATGAGTGACAGGGTGGCTGTTAGCCTCACTCACCAAGATGATTCAAATACAGGAAGCAGGCTTATCCTTCAATAGAAAGTCTATGATGTCTTGTTAACACATTTATGACACTCAAAAAAAGAAAAGATGTTCAAGGCTTGTGACATAGAGATCAGCAAGGAACAAAATGCCTTGTGAGATGGAAATGGTTAGCTAATGAGTCACAGTATAGCTGGCTATAGGCAGACTTGCCCTTCCATGAAGATCCCATGATTTCCCATTGTTTGCCCTGCACTTGTCTTTTAACTGTAGAATGCAAGGCTTAACTCCATAGAAGAGCATTGGCCTGTATCTACTGTAGCACTTGTGAAGTGGAGAAGATGCTTCAGAAAAGCCTCTCCTGAGACTGTGCCAGAGCTTGGAAAATTTCAGTTGGCCAGTTACATGGGAAATTCTGACTGCTGTAGTCCAAAGAGAAATTCTCTATGCTTTAGGATCAGGGGACCCTCGGGGAAAGCCTAGGATAGAGCAAGGCCTGATCGATGATAGGAGCTGTTTTTGCCTGTCTTCTGAAAATCTCTTCCTCCCACTAGAACAGTGGTTCTCAATCTGTGGGTCCCCAGATGTTTTTGGACTTCAGCTCCCAGAAGCCCTGAGCATTGACCATAGTGGCTGGGGCTTCTGGGAGCTGAAGTCCAAAAACATCTGGGGATCCACAGGTTGAGAACCACTGCACTAGAACCTCTTGGTTCCCTGCCGAGGCCTTTTTCCAGGTGAGGGTGGGAATGGCCTTCAACAGGACAACTTGCAAAGGGCAGGGGTGTACAATGGGAGGAAGAGAGTAAAAAACCATGCTGAGTTTGGGGCAACTTATTTATTTGGCCTGTAACTCCAAGCATAAATCATCCAGTAGGGGTGAGTAGGGGATTCTGGGAGGTGTAGTCTGAAAAGTACCTTTTCTCCCTCCCTCTGGAATTATACCCATGTGCTGATGTTGTTACACTTTTGCTGCCCAGGATGAAAGATAATACATTATTAAAGTGAAAATAAAGGTATTTTCTGTGGCATTTTATTGGCAATCATTTTTTCCCCCACAAGTGATTCAGCACCTGATGATACATTTAGCAAGTGGACAAATAAGCAATTCTGCAGTAAGCTTCTGTTGTCTCAGTCCAAACAGACCAGTTTTCTCAATTCATGAGCATAACATAGAAGGCAGGCTGCAGAAAAGATATGAGAAGAAACTGAACACATCTCCCAATTCCTAGATGAATGTTTTCCTCCTTACTTTTTATTCATGGTGTGTGTGTGTGAGGAAGGGATTACTTATTTGAAGGAAATGAAATGAAATGAAATTCTTCTTTGGGGAGAACAATCATACCAATGCACGATCATCTTGGAATGCTGTATGATTCCTTGGCATTTCAGAAGGTATTTATGATTGAATGTCGCCCATATTTTGTCCTTCGTAACAGCTGACCTCAAGACTGGGATGCAATGCACTGCTTCACAGTGCAGTGAACTCGCTTGCCCTGGGGATATCGCAGCAGCCTATGCTCTTCCGCAGGCAGAACAGAACACAAAATGAGCACCAGATATGCAAGACACAAAGGAGGATGGGATACATCTATGTGTAACGTACAGAAAAGAAGCTTTCTTTAGCTCTACCTAGTGACCTGATAAGTACATGGCTTCCCACCCTAGCTGTCAAGTTATACCAAACCAAGTGCTTATGTCAAATTGTTCTATGTTAAGAACGTGGGGAAGTATTTATGTGGTAAATGTTGCTCTCTAAAGTTACTTTCATTTCATATTTTGCTGATAGGAAGACAGGAAATTACTATACATTTTAGCAGACTATTGCTCCATCTTGCTGAATATTACCTCAATCAGGATGAGAGTTAGGGGGCTGTATTCTTCCTAGTGGACTTTGGAGGACCACTACTTCACTAGCAACCCCCCTTTTTTTAAAAAGATGCCCCCCCAATGCCTGTCAAAGCTTCCTGGGGCAATTTTGCTACATTTTCTGTCCTCAACCTCTGTGTCACTTCCCTTTGAAAACACTTCTCTCCTGGTCTAAAACAGCATTGGGGAGTGAAAATATGGCAAAAATGAACATTTTTTGGTGGGGGTTCATTTCTAAATTTATTCATTTGAACTTTTGGCAGATGATAGCACATATAGCTTTTTGTCACCCACAGTTCCCAGCTGAAAACCCTCAGACATAATTAGAATCCTCTCAGGGATATACATGTGTTCTAAGCATGCATATATCCTTTTACAATTGTTGTGCAAGGCGCTTCCAGTAGCTCTTTGCAGAATGCACTCCACAAGCTTGCTTGATAATGTAAGGGTGTGCTTCCCAAGCCACTTAGTGGCTAGGGGAAGGAGCACTGACTTATTTGCCGGGGAAGGGTGCAGAGTTGCATCCAGGAGAAAAGAAGATTTGTCTCTGCCCTGTATCTGCAGAGTAATCACTGGATATTTGGAAGGGGATGGCTATTATTTGGTTACAGCTACAGAGCAGCAATCCTCTTGCCATTAAGTCACTGAGAGGGACTGCTGCTAAGTGCCTTGAGTGATAGACCAGTACAGCAACCATCCAACTTGAAAAGGTTACTGACTGTCAACAATAAACCATGCAACAGAAATAAAGGCACAGGAACCAGACCATCTGACAGACCAAGATGCCAACACTACACCTTGCCGATTTCCAGGACACTATTTTAGAGCCTATTAAGGACATCTACAGCAGTGGAGGTTTATAGATCTGCTCATCTTCCAATGTAGAAAATGCCATCATTTGTCAGCCCTGCCTTGCTGCGTTTTACATTGGACAAATGGACCAGTCCTTATGCAGAAGAATAAATGGACACAAGTCTGACATTAGGAATGGCAATATTCAAAGTTCAGTGGATGAACACTTTAGTCTTCCTAGACACTCCATCACTGATCTCAAAGTGACAACCCTGAAGGGGGAAAATAATAGCCAAGATGGATTCCAATGAGACACAGCTAAACAAGAATTCATTATTATGTTCAGCTCTGACTCCTGTGGTTGGATAAGAATCAAGGTTTGTCTGAAGTTTCGCAATCTCATTATTTGAGTTATTCAGCTGATAAAGATGTCTACACTACCATCCAGCTTTTGTTTGTTAATGACTGCTGCTTAGACCATTTACACTACTTTGCATTTCTGTTCTTTTTGGCTGGTCTGACTATAATCCACAAGAATTCATCTAGAGCAGCCCCCGGCCAGCAGAGCCAATGGTGATTCTGAAAGTTGTATTCCAACAGCACCTAGAGGACTGCATGATTCTGAGCTTTCCTCAGGCTCTATCTGTTACATTTAAATTAGACAAAGACTTTTCATCCCCATACATGTGGGAATCTTTCTTAAAATAGCACATTTTTGTAATCTCCAGTTTTGTAACCTCAGATCATCATCAATGTAAATCCCTTTTCCATTTGTATTATGCTAGATCCCCTGCTCACTCTAACTTTTGTTTAAATACAAGCATGCCTCACTTAATGAAATCTCTGACAGCAAAGCTCCTTTTTTATGAAGGCTTTTTATACCATTCAGCACTACTCCTTCAGTGTGAAGGATTGGGAGGTTGATGAAGGAGGGCTGAAGACATACAGACTTTCAGTGTGGGTTGTAGCAACATACTCTAACTCAGAGCTTTCCAAACTTTTCATGTTGGTGACACACTTTTTAGACATGCACCATTTCACAACCCAGTAATTCAGTTTTACTAGCAAACCGGAGGTTAAACTAACCCCTTATAAGAGATAGAGACACATGCATAAATTGTAATTACAAAATGTATGGAGACACAACATATCTCATGAAAACCTTTCATATATTTTTAAAAATATATGATGTATAAATAATAACACACATTTCCAAGATTGTAGGCGACACACCTACACACTTCAGGTGACATGCTAATGTGTCACGGCACACCATTTGGAAAGCCCTGCTCTAACTGATCCTACTGTGTGTGTCTGTCTACAACAGGCAAGGTAGACTGTAGTTGCCTCAAGAATCCCTCACTGACCATGCATGAACAGCAAAACAGAGAGAAAAGGGGGAGCAGACACTATTACTATCAGAGAACTTGGTAAAATGTATGTTTCAGAGTGAACTTTAATATAAATAAATAAATCCAAAAATCTCAGAGCCCTCTCAGGATGAATGAAGCCTAAACAGTTAGAAAGATGGATACAGGAGATATATTTTCCAGATAAGTGTTCAACAGTTCCCTTATTTCCTTCTTTTTAAAGCGTGTGCAGAGCATTGAGATAAATCAGTATTTATAAGATCGTGAAAGTCATTCACATAAACCTTAACAAGGCAATTGTACTGTATAATATGGTGTTGAATATATATCTACTTATCATACACTTTTGAAAGTAGTCAGTGAAATTGTACTGGAAGTGGTCTCCTAACTGTCTAACCAGCTGCTTCCAAGTGAAATAAACACGTTGTGGGCTTCTTGACCTCTAGCTTCTGTGAACCCTTTCCTTCCATTTTCTTATAAATAATTTCACATCCCATTTCCTTATTTTGATTGCCAAAGGGCATAATGCTGAGCCAGAATTCCAAGGAACATGTTATACCATGGGAATCAGGCAGGCTTTTAAAGGAGTTTGTTTTGGTTTTTTACTGAGGGTGCATGTTAACCATAAACTACATAAATGCCCTGCAGTCCAATTTACCAGCTAGCAGATGGATTGGGCAAAGGATGTGTGTTCAGCTGGTGATCAGGGCAGAAGGAGGATGCCATTCTCAACTCCCTTTCACTAGTGAGTGAGGCTCTGACAAGGACTTATGACAGGGGTCTTGCTTCTGATTGTTGCAGGCTCACTTGCTGGTGAGAGGCGGTTGGAAACATAGTCCTCCTCATACCCTCATCGCTGGCTGACAGAGCTTCTTCACCCAATTCAGCTGCTGGCTGTTAAGATGGATTGGAGCAATCAGACCAGGAGATGCTATGTACTTACACATATGTAACTAAGTACTTGGTGTATGCCTTATATACACAAGTCATGACCCAACTCATTAATCTCATCTGCAATCACTATCTAAGGGCCAAACTGGACATGATAGTGTATTTAAATTTGGGTCTTCTCAAATCATATAGAAGCAAAATACACATTCTCCAGTGCCATGTCTTGCTTGACACAAGCTGGCTCACTCTACAGGCTTGTGCAGCCATTGCGCTGTGGTTTGGTGTGACTCATGCACTCATCTTTTGAAGGCACAGAGGGAGACCAAATAAGCATGTGAACATGCATTGTGCCAATTAAGTTTGTACTTTTTTGTGTTTCTTTTTCGCCATCCTTTTTTTAAAAAAGCCCTATTTCTTTAATATGCTTATCCTGTATTTGTTTTCAGGTATAAAGGAATAAACCTGAAGACACTTCCTGCATGCTTCTCTCATTAGCCAAATTTCCTCCAAACTCTTGTCCTCCAAAGAACTTTTGTCAAAAGGTTAAATGGAATGTGAGGAGTTGCAAAGTGTTATGAATATTTATGATGGGGTAATGATGGAGGTTACGCATCCATGAATAATAAAGGTATTTTTCTCAAGAACAGATAACGAGATCTGTACAAAACAGTGACGTCGCTAAGTGTGGAAACCCCACTGAGAACAGCGGGGGTGGGGGTGACTCAGTGCTCCCCGTCTCTGCCCTTTCCTCCTTCAACTGAAATCAACAAGTAACACGGGACACACAGATCATTATTTCTTTAAAGCTTCATAGAAAGTAGGGGTTTTATCTACTCTGAATTTCATCATCCCCTCCTGTGAACTTCATTTGCGGAAACTCAAGGGTTGCAACAATAAAGTGACCTTCAACTTTGGAACACAAGATTTTAGTCCTGAAATTCTCAGGGCAGCCGCTGGAATCTTAAATAGCAGCTGTTGCTGCCGCTGCTTTGCATTCTCTTCAGGACCAACTGACTAGAAAGTTTTTACAATAGCTAGAAATTTGGAGTTTTTTACTTTGTCAATTTTTTAAACAGCCTTAAAACAGGCCAGTTTGCTTTGGAAAGAAATAGACTTAGCCAGTCCTGTCATGTTAATGGAAGTTGAAGGCAACATGGAGAAAACACATACTTTTATATGACGTGTAAGTAGGTTCTCTTTTGTAGCGTCCTTTCTTAAGGTTTCAGGTGATGAACTACCAAAGAATGGTGGACAGTGAAGGAACAGCCGTTTATTTCTACGTTTGCAAACTATTGGTGCAGTCTTGCCTATCTGGAATTGCCCCAGCCTATCCAAGTGACTAATGAGCCTGCAGGTTTTAAAAATATGTGAGAATGAATTCATTGAAGGACAGTTTCCTGACCTGCAAAATAATACCTTGCAAATCTCCAATGATAGTTGCCTGTATTGCTATTCAATTAGCCATGACAGTGTTATCACCGTGAACTGGCCTGGCTTCGGTAGACATTAGATATCTTTTTGATATCACAATTCGGTCCTGTTTTGCCACTGCCAGCCAAGTGTTTGTGAGGCCGCCGAACAAGCACCAAGCTAGGCATGGCTATTAAATACTGACTCATCTCTGTTTACACCAAGGCAAGCCAGAAACTGCCAGATCTGCTTAGGAGACCTCCTGAAACAAACACCTTAATTAAAGATGCACGCTAACACAAAGAGACCCCTGCCCCGAGCAGGCACCCTGGCGAGCTAGAAGCTCAATTGTCCAAGTGAGCTGCATCTGCATACCGGCCATCCTATTGTCGATTCGAACCTAACTCAATCATGTAAAAATCTGACCTTTCGGAGACATTGTCTCTTGCCCAAAACTCATTGTTCTCGCCCAAGTACAGACTAACCCGCAGTCGTACTTTCCCTGTAAAACCCCCAAGCTCTGAGAGCTCCTTGGATTCATTCTTGGATCGCTCCGGATTTCCATCCAGCCTTGCTACCGCTTGTCGAGTGAACTCCCCTCAGCAACCCACGCTGAGTTTCTTCACTACCATCTTCAGCTTCTCCAGGACTACGAGAAAGGTGTCATATCATCCAATTTCCCCAAAACTCTCATTTCTTATTTCTTAGTTAGCTGTGTGCATGTGTTGTCTTTTTTGTTGTTTGCCTGTTAATAAAACTAGCCATTTTGTTACTTTAGAACTTGTCTGGCTGCTCTTCTGACCTGACGCTGTATACATAGGGTAAAAGATCCCCGCAACGTTACCCTGTCTCTTGTTAGCTTAAGTGAATGCTCCAGCTAATTGCCCCACCTTTGTTGTTGTTGTTTGGTTATTTGGGCGCCCCTCCTGGGACCCCCAGCACACAGGGTAACAATAGCCTCTTCACAATTTGGGGCTTGTTCCCTCCCATATAACACACCCACACACAGCAGCCGCCTCCATCCTCATGCTTCAGGCTACATGCTTGTAATACACAGTGGCAGGAAGCCATGGGCACAGTCCTGGTGGTGACTTACAGCATGGTGTACAGCACCAGCAGGAGGACAGAAGAGAAAGCCAGGTTTGTCACAAGAGAAAGCTGCCCTGTTGGCTACCAAGTACTATGGGAGTTCATAGGAAAAAAGTTCTTTCTTGGCACAGATGCCTTCCTATTCCATCTGTCTTCTCACTGTGGTGACCATGGCCTTTTCCCTTTGCTGCTGTGCCACTTTCTGGACAAGTACAGTTATGCTAGCCAACAGAATCACGGCTCATACTCTCAGAAACTAAGAGAGACATAAAACTCTGCCTTTGCAAAAGCACATGCTCTCAATGTGCAAATTATTCTGGGTAGAAAAATGTCTGCCAGCCTCTAACAGCCAGCAGCTGCCAGCAGCTAAACATATCAAAATGGGTGATTCTGATTAAATTTATTGCCAGTGGCTTCTAAACCTGGAGCTGTCTTCATTTATCGAGTAGTTTATAAATCTTGAAACTCCCTTTATCTGTCCTTTCTGTCCATTATCCAGTCTTGCACTCCTGTTGCTGTGTGTACCCCAGTTCCTTCTAGTGAACCCCCCCAATAATCCTTATTTGGACTGTACCAGCATTGGGGCTTTTGCATGATCTCTCACATGCAGTATCTTTTACATTCCTCAGATACAATTTTTAGCACTTGAAAATTGTGGCATCTGAAGATCCATCTATTAGATTCTACAGAGTTATGGCGCCCTGGAGTAAAAGATAATCTTTTGAGACACAAACCCTCACCTTGCTTGTCTCTTACCCGTTTGGTGATGGAGCTAAAATGCAGGAGTATATCTTCTATTTCTGTTTCATGAATAAATCTGTGTGAATACATAAACTTAGGTCTGTAGTACTCAGAACTGCACCCCATCCAAATTCCATTAACATTGCAATGCACAAAGTAATTCTATATTTAGATTTTTTAAAAGACAAAGTAATTTCTCCTCCTCTTCCTCCTCCTCCCCCTTCGTCTTCTTGTTCTTACCACCTTACTCTTGTTCAAGCCTGTCAGACATTTTTGACCTTCATCAGAGGCCCTGTGATATGTTCTACCAGCAAGAAATGTTAGCACCATAAGGAGGTCAGGTTAGATTAATCTTTACATGGTTTTAGATAGGCAGTAAAAACTGAACTATTTTGCTGGGCCTTTCATGGATTTCATTGTTACCATTTGGCTTCTTTTACAGAAGGTTGTACTTTGCTGGTTGTTTACTTTGTGGTATTTCAATGGTTGATGTTAATATTCTGCTTTAAATTGTGCATTTCTTTGAGGGAGGCAATGGAAAGAAAAATTATTTATAAATATTTTGAATAAATAAATGAATGTGGAGAGGCAGCATGGTGTTGTGGCATGAAAATTAGATGAGGACCTTGGAGATCAGTATTCAAATCCCTGCTCAGCCATAGAAACCCACACTGAACTTGGAAAAGTCACACCCTCTCAGCGTCAGAGGAAGGCTATGGCAAATCCCTGCTGAGAAAACCTTGTTTTAAAAATTCCATAATATGTTTGCCTTAGGGTTTCCATTGAGTTGGGAATGAGTTCAAGGCACACAACAGCACAAATAAATGAATAATTCATTTCTGATACATTACATTTCCGATTAATTTAGAATGAAAAAAGTAGTGGACATTCAAAATGATTTTCATTCCAACAATTTCCTCTTCATTATTTCCCATTATAACAATTCTTCAGCAATCAAATTATTTTTCTCTCTTCTAAGGAAATGTCTGAAATGGTCACTCTGGATGCTGAGCCCTAGTGTCTGTTTCAAGCACTTTCCACATGATCCATACAGGATTACCCACAGGCTTGGAAGCTCCCTCTGTTCTCCTGCTAGTTCCTGTTACACCATTCTTTTCTAATCTTTTGGTTGGATACTAATTACCTTAATTTCCTTCCAATGAAAAAATATTTCAAGCTGTTATGCATGCCAGGATGTGCTATGGTTCAGTGTTTATGCTTTGGGGAATCTCTTTTGACTGTGGTAATTTTTCCAAAATGAATTTCTGCTCATAGATGGGATTATTGTAAATATGTTACATACCAATAAAGCTGTTGTGTTTAAAAGGCTTCACCTGTTTTCCTGCTGTGTAGTTCAACCCAAGTAATAGCAATTTCTGATACAAAGCATGGATACATGGGTTTGGTGTGGTTGTTACTTCCAAGCCTTGTTTAGACCTTCTTCCCTGCCTGCCTTTGTCTTCTTTAAGTAATCCTTCTTCCCTTGTCCTTGCTATAGCAGCCACAGCTTCTCCAACTCACATTATTCCTTGCTTGCTGACTCTAGTCCTAGGTAGTCTTTACAGAGGGACAAATTTCCTACCTTTTCACCTTTTTCCATGTTTTCCTTAAAAATTAAGCGAACATTAATTTGGAGCCTTTTGCCTCATTTAGACTCCACTATGATTAAGATTCTGCCAAAGCTACTCATTGGAAACTGCTACGTGGGACACTTTACCTCCATTGGTTATAAAGCTTATCTACAATATAAAAGTGATTATTTTTCTGCACATTTGTCTGTTTGTCCACATCAGCATATGATTGGCTATGTGAGGCAAGAAGACCTCATATGATTGGCTGGCTGTGAAGATTCTATAGAATCCTGGGGTTGGCAGTTTAGGGAGGAGCCTTTAGAATTCTCAGCCAGAGAGCTCTTGGGCCTCAAACCGGTTGCTATGGAGGTGAGGCCTACCATCAATAAGGATGCTACAAAACATTTGGGAGGCATATGTGAGGAAAATTAAAGTGACATACACAACATAGTTACAAGGTCTTCTCATCTCATACAGTAGATTGTATGGATTCCATATGTGAGGAATCTTAAAGCTGAAATTCAAAACAAAAAATGTTTCCAGAAAAATGTAAAGCCATTGCACAAATTCAACAGAAAGCAAAAAAATCAAAAGCCAATACATCAAAGTCGCCATAGAACACAGATTGGATTGGGGACTATGGGGAAAAGTTACAGGTACTGGAATAGGCAAGTTGTTATGGAGACAATGCCTAGTGGCAAGGAAGAGGACAGTGTATTCCCACAGGACCCCAACCTCTGTATGTTAACAACTATGAATACAGATTGGATTGGGGAATATAGGGTTAAGTTACAGGTACTGGAATAGGCCTGTTGCTATGGAGATAACCCTAGCAGCAAGGAGGAAGACAGTGTACTCCTTCGGGAACCCCAACTGTGTATGTAAATAACTCTGAATACAGATTGCATTGGGAAACATGGAGCAAAGTTACAGGAAATGGAGAAGACAGTTTGGTGATTTCTTAAGAGGAAAATAAAAATCCTGGGCAACACCAGGTAATTATGCTAGTATAGCATACAATCTTGTAGTCCATAGAAAAGAAATATGTGTGATTTTTCTTTCTATCACACATTTACAAACTAATGTCATCACCATTGGTAGAAACCAAGTTTTGTGCTAATTTATTTTTGTGATCAGTTTAAAATTGGGATTTCACTATTAACCAACTACTCTGGTACTGCAGTCAGTTGTTTCAATGGGACTGTGACAATAAGCCTATGGGAGCACTAGGAATGCTCAGTGAAAAACTAATGTAATAAGCATTTCCTGCCATATATGTTGATGTGTGTCCTGCTAATCTTCCAGAATCTTAATTCAGAACCACCAAACCCTAAACCTAAAACCCCTTATTTTCATTCCACAGTTCCTGTGAGACCCAACTTTCAAAAAATCAAAGATTGGTGAAAAAGTTCTTTAAAATGTATAGAGAATAATAAAGCTATTAGATTTGTTAAACAAACTACCATTGGGGGTTTGGCCATTCCTAATTTGATAATTTGCTAGAAGGCATTTCAGATAAAACAAATGTGCAAATTTGTTAAAAGCTAGCATGGATTCAAATGGAGAGTGATGACACTTCTTTATACAGGAAATCACTGATGTTTCTTCCTGCTTTTAAAGATAAATAGAATTGCTAATCCCTTTCTTTTGGAATTGATTAACAACTGGAAAAGTTACTATACCTTTTTAGCCCTAGTTATGTCACTGTGCCCTTTTTCCTTAGACCCTAATTTTAAACATGGAGATAAATATAAATAATATGAACAATGGAAAGAAAAAGGAATATATACATTTCAAGATCTATTCTTAATGGGTAAACTGCTGTTATTAGAACATATTTCAGCAAAGCTTTCTGATATTGAAGTGGGACGGTTACAAAATGTTACAAATCCAGTCCTTTACTCATTTACTAAATATACTAATCCAGTCCTTTACTAATTTATATACCGAGGGCCCAGTAATTTAGTAATTACTGGGCACTCAGTATGTGGATACAAAATTCAGGGATGCTGAAGTCCCATTATGTACAATGATGTAGTAAAATGGCATCCCTTATATATAAAATGGCAAAATCAAAGTATGCGTTTTGGAATTTTTGGTTTTGGAATATTTTCAAGCTGTGGCTGTTTGATGGATACAGAATTGTGGATATGGAAGGCTGATTGTATACAAAGACTTTGTAGTCCCAAGGACATTGACGAGATTTGAATTGGCATCCCCCCACCTGCAACTAGTATCTAGTTTACACAAAGATATAATTGAAGAAACTATTTAAAGAAAATAATGCATCAAGAATTATATCCCTGAATAGTTTATTATTATTAACTATTTCTGAAGGTATTAATGCAAATGCTTTGCATAAAGATCTTATTGCTATATTGCCAGGGTCTGCCCAGTAAGAAGAATGTGGAAAACTCTGAAAGATTTCTCATTTTGATGTTGGTCAGACCATGTGTGGAGTTGCTCTCCTAGAAAAATGTGCGGAGTTAGAATCAGAATGGCTAAAAGGGAACTTTAAAAAGGCACGTTTGATAGACTTTGGGCCCCTTCCATCTCTCTAATAAATGAGCAAGATTTATGGAATGGTCCACTACCACATCAGCAGTTATTTGGGCCCCAGCTTTTTAAGTTGGTCATATTATTAAAGTCATTTTGTGTAATTATTTTGTATAGAGGGGTATTTAAAATTAACATCAAAACAGCACCAAGAGTAAGAATATCAGTATTACTTTATGTACAAATACAGCATGATGAACAATCAGTATAAAAATTTGATAAGTAGCAATTTGATATTAAAAGAAATTAAACATCTAGTCGTTGCCCAGACTCCAAAGGCATGAACTGCTGTCAGAGATGTGTTTATGTGCAAGCTAACTAGCTATATGGAAAGCTGCATCATGTTTCCCTTCTTCTACATAAACTAAACAGGGTTTTGAATGACAACATGCCAGTGCAGATCACCTGGTTAAAATGTAGCAACAGTCATCCAATTTCTTCCAGATAGTGGTAGTATCATTGGACAGGTGAAGTAGAAAAGTATATCACACACACACACATGAGCTGTTAGGTACCCCCTCCTTTGAGTAGTAATTTTCTAATAGCGTGGTTTTTTTTTGTTCCTCTTCATTATCTTTGCTTTATGTACATGTTACCTATATAGGAATATAGCCCACCTGGGGTTAGGGACTTCTACATTTCATGAAATCAGCTCCCTTCATTGCTCCAATTTCCTGAAGAGTCCAGACTCAGACACTTCATTTTGGTCATTGACCAATGAATAAATAATAAGTAGAGACATAAAAACAAGTAGCAAAGTTAATTTCTAATATCTAACATCAACGATTATTGACCATTTGAAGACATATCTTACACATAATGTAGCAAATTTTTGCTCCTTTAAGTATAATAGTTTGATTCTGATTATCCTGCAAATAATGTAAGTAAAAAGCAACAGAATGCTCTGGAAATTTACTCAGAAAGGGGATAATCAGCTGGTGGTGAATATCCTTATAAAATAGACAGTACAAAAGTACATGAGCTGTAGTTTCTATAAAACCAGTATTGCAGGGACAGAATTGAGTTTTATAGGGAATTTTCCCACATTTCTCTTCCAATACTGTTGTTGGGAGAACATTAAATTGGGCTAATGATAAAGCTCTCCTAAATTTAGGTACTGTAACATAATATAAATATATGGCTGATTTACAAATCGACATTTGGTTGTTGGTAAACGTGTGATTAGAGAAGGCAGCAATTTCTGTCTTTTGGAGCGTCCGAATAACAGGCAGATGCATGCTTTTCTTGGTTGCTGTTTTGTGTCATGGAGCTCGAGAAACTTCCCAAGATGTCTGGGTAAGATTGAGCAAGCAAAAGGTAGTAGGAAAAAGCTAGAGATTGCTGCTCCCAGTAGCTTCCAGGGACAGCCTCCAAGTGCTTGAACTTAGGGTCTTAAAGAAGGATTCATTGACCTCTGACAACAAATGTTTATCCAATGTGATCTCCATCAGATGGATAGTGACCTTGTTTACTTTTTCAGTCTGTCTTGTAATTGTGGCTTCAACTTAATTCCGTACTGTCAGATCACATGCATCCTCTGCTGTCCCCATCTGTTGAGAAACACAGCTGGGGGGGCTAAAGCCACTTGTGCTGCTTGGCACTCCAGAAATACTTGTCTCTATACAGCGCTCTTTAAAACATTCTGTCAGACATCATCATTGTAAATGTATGGGATGTCACAGGAAAGGGATGTGAACCCAGAAACCCATGTAAATAGGGCTTAATGCTACCATCCCTCTGCAAATCACATGTGCAGCAGCTACTTTGTTTAACAGCTTGGTTTGCTGGGACAACATGGAACTGCAACCAGCCCAAGTCTGGCTGGGTCAGCCACTTTTGTGGTTTAGAATGGGCTAGAACTGGCATCATTTCAGATCATGTGTGATCACAAATCACACAGATCCTACCAAGGGGAAAAAGGTATCAGCAAAAAAAAAAAAAAAAAAGTACACTAAGCCAATGGTTTATGAAAATTACATCTGCCTGATTGACTCTGTAAGCCCTAACCTTCTGCACAAAAGATATGGGAGGAAGGCAAAGAGATTGGAAAGGAAGGATTTAACAAGTGGCAAACCAGTCAAGTATGCCCCCAGGAGGCAAAGTAATTCCAGCTTAGTGTATGCTACAACATTTCAAATTACCTTAGTGTAGAGACAGATTCATTTGTCACGTCAAACATGTCCTATTTAAGGACACACATGCTGAGCTCCTTCATTGTGTAAATTTCTGCATCCAGAATTCTGAGTTGATTGTGTAACACAGCCCTCTTCTTGAAAAGCAAGCTTGCATAAGTGGGTTCATGACTGAATGCTCAAAGGGAGGAGTTGTATTGGTTGAGAATCTGGATGTGCAGGTGCATTAACATCAGTTGCACAACTCTGCTTCTGTGACCTTGAAGTGAATGTGACTCTTGCACATTGGACTAAAAAGGTTCGATTGCTTTGTAAGGGGAACTAATCATGCACAAGGCACCAACAGGATTCTATCCATAGCTTTCTGTGATGATTCGCAGAATGAGTGTGACAAGCTGTAGTAGGAAGAGGAAAGAATAAGGAGGGGACAATTTAAATAAATGTGACTGCTTTAAAGGCAACAAAACTGGGGGAAAACAGACAACAGAGTACCGTAAAAAGGCCCCAATATAACTAACTTCATGTGTCATTCAGAGGTGGATTGCTTTGATTGTCATAGTTCCAAAGTATTACTATTGCGCATCTTGACCAAGAATTGTACACAAATGCAGAAACTATGATAAACACAATTAGCAACAGGCATTGGTGTACCATAAAGAAGTGACAGTTGCACAAATAATTAAGATTAGAGTTCAGCTGCACTTTTTAGCCTAGCTTTGTTTCAACCATTCATCAGGAAAAGGAAGGAAACTACCCACAAACTGGGATGTGTGTAGGGATGTAAATTCAGGGGGGTAAGAGTAGGATTACCTATGTTTCAGATAATGAGATAGCTAAAGGGTTTCTTTCCCTTTGCCTCTGTACTTAAATACAGTCTTATCCAATTGCTATGCAGTTTTGTGTTCTGCCTTGTCACCTGAGACTTAGCTAAGTCCACCTCACCCTATAGAATTAGTCCAGATTTCCTACTCAGTTTTGCAAGGAGCCTATGTGATAGTTTCCCTACCCATGAGGAATGTAATTGATCCCACTATGCATTGAGTTCTTTCTCTTTTTTCTTTGTTTTAAAGACCCTTCAGTGACAGGGATGTAGGACCTCTGTTCTTAAGATAATTGTTCAAAGGACTGAACATTCTGGATAGGTGTACCATAATAATGATAATAGTTTTACCATTAGCCAGACAGATAGACTCAGCTCAAACAGCAGAGGCTTGATGGTTGGCAGTGGAGGCAGGAGAGAATATCATATTCAGACCCCTCTTGGCTGTTCCTCTTGGATTGTTCAAGTCAACCTGATTCAGTCTCCTTGTTATTGTGATTCTTGCATGCTGCTGTCCTAGGATGTCCATCTGTCTCATGTAGATGCCTCCCCTCAAAGCCTTGAGGGAAAGGGCCTTGAGGAAAGTCCCATGACTGAATGGGTAGGGAGAAATGCAGCCATCCCGGGTCACTCACTCCCAGGGTTAGTGAAAATACTATTCTGCCTGACAAGACAACAAGTAGAACTTCATACTAAAGTAGTACTCAACTCTGGTA
>CAOKZL010002903.1:0-145362 GCA_948472985.1 Iguana delicatissima
TCTGCCGGTTCTCTCCCCACCCATTTCCTCCCAAGTTCCAGACAAGACACAATAGGAATGGGATTGACGCACGGGTGAAGGGGGTCCCGTGCGCCCACACAAAGGGGTTTTGACTCCAGTCACTCCAGCACTGACTTAGCCATCCGGACGATCACGGCATGGATGTAAGAACTGCAATGCTGCAAGTATTTCATACACGCATCTTTCATTCAAACAACCTCCCATCTGGTCCATTAAACCACAACTGAGACGTCTCATTTATTATTCCGCCATACCAAGAGTTTTCGGGGTTTCTCTCTCCACCGCTGAGAGGTACTCGGCCGAAACTCGGGGAATGATCAGTTCCCCCTTCCCCCTCCCAAACATGAGGGGGTCTACTCACCAGAGGGCCATGGGAGGCTTGGTTTCCAACTGTAACCCGAGGTCCGTTGACTGGATCGCTGTCGCCAGGGATGCCACCACTCCCCCAACCAAACCTCTTCGACAAAAGGTCGAGGGCGCCCTGGGTTTTGTCAAGGGGGGACGCATTCCCCGACGTCCAAACGTCCGTCAAGGGGGACAGAATAGCCCCTTCCCCCGGTTTCCCGGCCAACGCACCAGAAATGTTGTGGCCAAGAAAGAGGCGAAGACCAGGTTTCCAGGGAAAAATCAAAAAGCCATTTTATTGTTAACAATACCTTGCGCAAGGGCAACAGTTATCCCAGAACTGTTGTGTCAATTAATTGAGGTAGCATCACTATATACCTTTTGCCTTCTATGTCAGCAATCAATCATTTACTTAGCCCGCCCATCACTGGAGAAAAAGATCTTTAGTTAACTTTTCCATTACATCATTGACTGGCACAGAGGAGAACAAAAGAGTTAGTTAATAAAATGATACAAAATGATGCCTGTAGTCAAAATGAGGGAGTATGCCTACTCCCATTTAGTTCCCAGACCTTTGAGTGTTGCAAGGCCATTCCTAAAATTTGAGATAAGACAGACATCTGCAATTTACTCAGAGGCACAATTCAATTCGCTTATTTTTCCTATTCAAGTGGCATTGGATGTAACCCCTTCAGTAGTGGGGATTGCTTCACAATCATCTTTAGGGTATTCTTTCAGTATTCCAGTTAAAATGTCACAACTCTTCATTTCAAGTAATTTTATAGTCCATTCCTCTATTTCCAGTACTTTATCAGCCTTCTAATACTTTGTATATATTATCTTTGACGAAGTTATCATATACAGAATAATACGGCAGTAATTTTTTATCTGAGGCCATTTCCACATGGGGTAAGTAAAACAGTGCAGTGCAGCCTCCATGGAGGACGCACCGTGGAGCGGACTGGGTCCGGACTACTTACTGTAGATCCGCACCTCAGTCCGCTCCGGAATGACCCCAAGTGGTCCTCCAGCTTGTTTTTGAAAGACCTAATTTTTCAGGTCTTTCAAAATGCCGACGCATGCCATTGCGTGCTTGCTCTCCGATGCAGATTCGCAGGCTTGCACCAATGTGAGCCTGCGATCTGAGGAGGGCGGGCTTTAGGCTGGCGAACATCAGCGGTTGGTCGAGACCCATGACCAACCAGAAGCCACCATTTTAGATGCCGGAGCAGTGTGAATCTACGACCACGCACTGCTCCTCCTCACCCCGGACTGGACCGGACTGACAGAAGATCCGGTGAGTAGCGTCAGGGAGTAATTCCCTCACCGTGTGTGGAAATGGCCTCAGTTTGTTCTGTTTCCAGCAGTATATTTAATAAGAAAAATTCAGGTGAAAAATGGAATATTAATGTTTAGAATTTCAGATATTTTTTAAGTATAGTTTTCCAATATATCTTAGCACATGGGCAGGTCCACCACATGTGGAAAAATGTCCCATCTACATTATGGCATTTTCAACATTTATTGTTTGGGGTCTTATATATTTTCTGTAATTTGGAGGAATTTAAGTACCACCTATAGAAGATTTTCAGATAGTTTTTCTTCAAATCTTTTTTTTCTTTAATATTTTCAAGCCATAGTTGGTTGAATCTGTGGATACAAAATCCACAGACATGGAGGGCTGACTGTACAAACAATACTGCATAATTCTGAGGAGAAAACACCTCTGTTCTCCCTAATAATTAAAAAAAAAAGCCCTTGTAGTTCCGACTATCATCCCAATCTCCCAGTTCCCCAACAAATTCCCTAACTTGGCAAGCACTGAAGCAATAACCCTAGCAGCTTTTAGTACTACAAGCAGCAAATGGTAGTGCTAAAAACATCAAGTGCTCTAAAAATATATTCTTTATAAATTGATTATGGGAGATTTTGGAAGCTATAGTAGTTATCCAGTTTATAATATAATTTCTAAACTGGGTAAATACTACAGCTTCCAGAATATCCCAACCAGGGTGGCCACAGGCTAAAAAAGTTATCATTTCTAAGCTCTAATACTAATTACAAGACTAAGAAACATCAGGATAAATAATTTTGTACTGTTGTTGTTGTTGTTTACATTTCTGTTGGGTCGTTCTTCAAAGGCACTTGAGATGTCATGCATAGTTCTTCGCCCATTTTGCAGAATTCAAACTGATGTGTTCTAGTTCTACGTGATAATGATGACACTAAATTGAGTTATTGCATGTGAGGTTTGCAAAAGGTCCTAAAAATGTGCACGTGCCTTCAAGTCACCTGTCAACTTAAAGTGACCTCATGAATTTCATAGAGTTTTCTTACACAAGGAGTACTCAGAGGTCATTGTCCCAGTTACTGCCTCATTCAAAGATCCTTAGGACTTGAAATCTTATTGTGGGCAAAGGCTGTTTGTTACAGTTGGGAAGTAGTCAACATCATAGTCAACATGTTTCATAATCAACATGCTCATGTTGAAAACATTTACATGTTTAAAATGTCATGCAATACATTATGTAATACACTGTTTATTCTTTCAGATGCCAAGTGAATGGTGGGAGTGGCAGAGGAGATTAATATAGCTGGCCTTCTTGAAACTGGGAAGAGAACTATAGCACTGAGAGTTGATCAGGTTTGAAACTGGATTTAAATTTGCTGTGTAGACACGTGATGTATAAATAATTGTTGGTCACTATGTGCTGAGGAAGAATGGGATATAAAGTGAATGAGTGAATGAATGAAAGAACATGATAAATCTAGTGGCACAGAGAAAACATGAATAATTATCAGGCAAACAAATCAAAGAGAGTTTGTGTTGGTCAGGAGTTCAATCATGGGAAAAATAAGCTGACCTCTTGTAGCGGCCAAGAAAGTGGCGAAAACCAGAAGGTGGCCGCTACACTCTGATTATGAGCAGCTTATCTCCAAGATACTGATGATACGGAACTCACACAAACAGATAGTATTTAATCAATATAGTTCATGCAAACAGTCACTTATTTGAGATTTATGGCTAACCACAAGACAAAGGAAAGACTTGATGAAAGGTTTCCATCTGGCAACATTCATCATTGGCATTCAAAATGAGAACAACCAAGATTTAAAATTTAATAATCCAAGTAGAGTTGCACATCATTCTGTCTTCTCAAAGGTGTCTAATAGCCACAACTGACTTTTTTATGATGAGCTCCCCATAAAAATGCCACATATATATATATATATGAATATGAGAGACCTCAAATGTTAATTTCACTGTTTTCATCTAGCTGATGTTCACATTAAAAACAATAGCAAACTGACTGAGAAATCACATAGTGCACACATTATGCTTCTCCCACATCATATGTTTTTTTTAATGAGTTGAAAGATTGAAGCTGAAATTATGCCAGCAAAGTTTTGAAAACCAGAATTATATATTACATGCCCACCTATTACTTTCCTTGTAGAGTTCTTTTAACATGATTGCTTATTAGGCAAAGAAAAACTTTTCAAATATTCTCATTTACCAGCTATGAATGGTTGGATGATCGCATCTCTGTGCTTCTAGATACTGTTTTTTCTCTTTCTCTCTTTCTCTCTCTCTACTTGAGCATCCAAACCATAAAGGACTGCTTCTAATCTCATTCTGCCAGGATATGGAGTCTGGTCCTAAATTTGGCTTATAAAATACATTGGTTCAGACAGGGTAAGTTCATATGTTCTTTTCAGATTGAATTTCTAACCCTTATGAGTACTGAGATACATCAGAAAATGTGAGGATATATAAAAAATCTTAGATATTTGGGTGGCTGAACTTCATGAACTACTGAAGTGTTAAAAGAACTCATGACTTCTTTTAGCTTAGACACAGCAAAGTCTGGAAACACAGAAACACATGGTCCTTTCCTATATTTCATAAGGATTTGGAAAAAGTTACTTTAGAGAGATAACAACTTTAAGGATTCCTCCTACATAGCACAGTCATGAAATTTCTCCAAGTTCTCTATGAGAAGGAAGGCCTTACCTAAAAGCAAAGAATGTCCAGTATGGACCATAGCAAAGAAAATATTCCTTTTCTCTGATCCCCTACCATATGAATCAACTGTTGTAAAAGAGAAGAGCTCATAGCCATATTGTAGGATCAGTTATACAACTGTGTGCTCTCGTAACTTCAACATAGCTACAGTGCCATAATTTTATGATACACAACCAGTGAACAGGGTCTTGGTCTTGGTCCCAGTTTCATAAGAATCCTGTTGGTGATTGGCACAGATATGAATTACGCTATATGTGTGGAGTGACCTTTTTGGAAAATGGGGGATGGATGTATCCAGCTGATGGTTGTGAAAGCAGTCCTGCGTGTGTAACCACTGGAGATGCATAAAAATGCACCTAGAGTAATATGTGCATTGCATACTGCCTCTGTGCAATGTGCATTGAGGTTGCAGCAAATTGCATTCACCTTCTTTTCATATGTTGCACTGTAGTGTTATTTAGTATAAGGATTGGATTGTATGAGTGTAGCATAACTTTGACAGTGGATATTTACACTATGGTGAGACAATGTAGTATTTCAGGAACAGACTACTATAAACCACATTTATAAGTGATAGTTTATCTGTTTCCCTTATCTATAAATAAAGCTCTATAAATTCACAGGAGGTCCATTTTGGATTATTATTAGCAATAGGATTTTTATAGCATCATCAGCATTCCTCACATTGTACAGAGCAGCAGTAGGAATGAAAATAAAATAAAAACAACCTAGCAGTAGCATCCCATTATACCAGGTACTGGTGGAAGCTATCTTTACCCCAAATGGGAGGGATCATTCAAGTATTCTGTTACTAATTTTGGATGGCCTCTGGGGCATTTACAAGTGGCTCCTGAAGGCAAATGAAGAGTTTCTTTTTAAAAGTAATTCATATTTCTTACAGTTTCATGGAAGTAATCTGTTATCATTATTTATTAAAATGTTGCAAAAAAGAGTAATTGTGACTTTTTATTACCATTCTTGGGAGAAAAAAAATCTTAAGACTGATAAGACACAGGCAATGAACCATGAAAAATTATACTCAAGGTGTCTCTAAAAGTGTCCTTGAAAAGTAACAAGAACAGTGGTGACTAGTAGCTTCCATTTCACTGCAGTGGTACATCCACTTTGAATTTTAGACTGAATTTTAAATGAGTTATCCAAGGTGCCAAGACCTATCCTCAAAATAAGATCAACACATTGGATGGCTCCTATAAATTCAGACTAAAACCCAGAGTGTTTTACTGCCCAAATGACATGAAGACCATCTGCTGCTGGATCTGATGCAGTTTCCTAGAACTGGAAAATGTTACTCATTAATCTCCCCATTAGAACCATTTCCATTCATTATGCTACTTCTGAAAGGTAACTCCATTAGTCCTTCATTAATAAACTTATTACCAAGCAAGTTGTAACAGATAAATATGTGATTTGCAACTCATTTCTTAGAAGCTCCTGTATTTCCCCATATTTTTATCCCAGACATCAAGTAACATTATTAACCATGCATCTACTATTTCTGGTAGACCAGTCCTCTATGAATGCACATTCAGAATCACATTGTTTTGCATTATATAGGGATTGAGAACTTTGATTTTAAAGATTCATAGCCTGACACATTTTGCTTCCAAGATTACATCTACATTAGTTTTGCCTTGCTTTGCTTTGTTTTCTCTTACAAAACAAATGCAATTCAGTACACTTGAGGGCAATGGAAAGGTGTGCTATGCTGATATCTAACACCAACGAGAGTTTTAAGAACCAGAAAAATAGGATTTGGAGGGGGAAATTACACCTGAAATATATTGAACACAGTTTGATTTTAGCTTGTACAAGGCTGAGGAGCAGAAAAGCTATCAGGCAGAAGACAATACATTGAGGTAATATGATGAGGATATAATAATAATTGTGAATGTATAACACAGTGGTTCTCAACCTGTGGGTCCCCAGATGTTCGTGGACTTCAGCTCCCAGAAGCCCCAGCCACTATGGTCAATGCTTACAGGTTGAGAACCACTGGTATAATAGAATGAGTAAAAAGAAAAGTTGTCAATACACATAATAGAAAAACCTTGAGAAAACATATCAGGCATAAATGATGCTGCCTTGTTTAAAACTTACCTGCTGTCTCTAATCATAGCTCAAACCAGGAGTGGACAATAGGCAGCCCTCAAGCTCACCTGCACTCTCGCTCTGTCACTCACTCACACACACACACACACCTTTTGTAATCTTTTACAGTTGTTAGCAGCACAGTAGCAACAATGAAGGCAAAGTTTTCACCTTCAGTAAGATATAGGGGAACACGTTGTTTTACAGTGAACCTGTATGTTACTGCAGTTTAGGCCTATTTGGTGATAGCACCCGATATCACTTTGATATCATAATTCGGCCGTATCATACCACCCTTCTCCATGTGTTTGTAAGGCCCCCAGACAAGCATGAAACTAGGCTCGGCACTTAACTGCTGAAATATTCTCAAACAATACAGGCAAGCCAGAAATGGCCAGATCGCAGCTTCAGGGACCTCTCCGGCAAAGACCACATTGTGTATGCACGCTACCTACAAAAGGCTCCCTGCCCCGAGCAGGCAACTTGACAAAGGCTGAACCATACACTGTCAAGTGTTGCGTATTTACATACTGGCTACACCATTGTTAATTCGGCACTGATTCCATCATGCTAAATTGTGACCTTTTGGAGACATTGTCTCGCACTCAAAGCTCATTGTTGTCCCCGAGTAAGGCATACCCTGCAGTCACACTTCTCCCTATAAAAACCCCTGATTCCGAGACCTTCCTCGGATCGCTCCCGAGTTCCAGACCGCCTTGCTGCCACTTTGCTTGGCGAGTTTCCCCTCAGCTCCATGTGCTGAGCCACAGCGAACCCCAGCATCACTCTCTATCTTCTTCCGAGCTTCAGGAACAGGTTTCCTATCACCCGAATCAACTATCCCTCTGAACATCCCGCTATCTCACTCACACCTTTATTTTCCTTAGTTATCTGTGTGTGTGTGTGTGTTGCTTACATTGTGTGCCTGTATTTAATAAAGATCATTCATTACTTTCAAACCGGTCTGCTCCTTGACTTGGCCTGACCCCGTAAACACTGGACTACAAGATCCTGCTACGTTACCCTGCCTCTCGTAATGCTAAAGCAGTGCTCAGAGCTAATTTTCCCCACCTCTAGTTGAGCATATTTTGGAGTCCCTCCTGGGACCCCCAGTAAACAGGGTAACATGTACTGTGAAACTTTAGATTTAAAACTATGTTCGGGTCAGCAAAAAAATTGATGTTTTGTGCATATTGGACACCAGTAACCTCTTATGAGAAAACTATCTACTGCAAACAAACCTTGGTGATACGATGCAGATAATGTTTCCTGTACTATACGATGTAGTATGTATGTATATGTGTGTGTGTGTGTGTGTGTGTGTGTGTGTATATATGATGTAGTATATATACATGATGTACTATATGATGTTCAGTGGTTATTTCTCTTTAGTTGGATTCATTAAATGTATCAATTTTGTACTGGAAAAAATATTTGGCATTTGTATAACACTTTTTAAAAAGTATATCCCTGTGATGTGCCATGGTACTAACAGTCAATGTGGTTGGTTTCTATGCGGTCTTGTTGTTGATGAAAGATTAAAACACTGTGGTTGAAAAGATAAATATTCACCATCTATTGTTCAATGGTCAGAAGATCTCACTGTTTTCACATTTTTTTTTAATAAAGGACAACTTCAAGAAAATGTCTTCTTTGGAAATATGGTTAGCTTATATAAATGTATATGCCTATCCCACATTCATATCCTATATTCTTCCTCCTATCCTCTTTTTTGTCCTCTTGGTTCCACCCCTTTTAGTTACACTAATCCAATAATTCAAATGAAAACCCCTGCTGTCAGTAGCCTCTTAAAGCTTGATTTTCCTTTGAATTAGTTCATTCTCCCTACACAAAATGTTTTAAACCAAGGCTAAGTTTCTTTCTTAGTTCCACTATTGCTCTGCCACCAAATTACAGTGGCACAAAACAGTAGGGAGAGATTTTGCTCCTCGGAGTGGCCAAAATTGAGTATTTTAAAGAAACCACAGCTCAGAGTTCAGATATTATGGCGAATTGTGGATGCTTAAGAAAAGACATGCAAGATTCCAAGCTCCTACATGCAAGATTTTTTTTTTAAAGGAGCCAAGACAGGAAAGTAGCAGTTGAAGCTGATGAATGGGTTCCATTCACCTCTGAATATCAACCAGGTCAATGTATATTTGGAACTTCTTGGACTATGAGACATTTTGATTGCCTACTTGCAGAAAGACTGGATATAAATGGAATAAATGATAATGCTTTGTTATAAGATACTGCTTAGACACAAAGAAGCAAACCACCTGGCCTCTTTAATTTATGAAAATCTCAAATGGTTGTCTGAAAATGTTGTCCAGATTAAAAAAAGTTACCTTAGTTATGAGGGGACAAAATAAGCACCTAAAAGTCTGGAACATGCTTTCAGAGGTTCAATACCGAAATTTTAGAAAACTGTTGCATTTCTTCTTGTTCCCCCTATGCATTCATATATACCTACTCCCTCTGTTGGATAGAATGTGAAAGCACAACCTATTATACAGTTCATTTCTCTATATTCTTTCTTATTACACAAGGGCAAGCAGGCTCTTGATGAAATTAAAAGGCAGTCAGTTTAAAATGAATAAAAGGAAATAGATTTTCAGCAGCATATAATTATCATAAGCATAGCTCACTTCTTCAAAAGGCATTCATTATTAAGGAAAATAGATCGGTAAGATTAAATAAATTATAAGGAGCTAACCTCACACTTGATCAGCTCCTGAAATGGGAACAAAAATCCTCTCCTGATTGTCCAGAATATCTTAGCTGAAGGATAATGTAATGTGGCCAACTAGCCCTCTTAGAGGTATGCCATAAAGGTCACCAGACACATATCTGATGAACCCCCGGCTATGTTCCAGTAATGACCATTCCCAAACTGATTCAGATATTCATCTCTGTGACCGATTCAAATATTTAACATTATGGTACACATTTAAGAGTAAGAATAGGCCGTGATCACAGAAATGTGTATTTGTCATTATATAAATTTCATTAGGTGGAAGATGGACATTGGTGCTATTCATCTGGCTTTCATGGTCATTTTCTATCCCCCCTGGGGAAAAAAAAACCTGAAGGATCATTGAAATTGGCCAAAATGGCTCAGATCACATCTGACAGCATTCAGACAGATAACAAGTTGGGGGTGAATGCACTCTTGGGACCAGCTCCATAAATCAGCATGCAGTGTATGCTTTTGCCAAGCTGAAGTCTGAATATTAAACCTATAGAAGTTCTCAGCAGTTCTGGATTTTTTGCCTTGTTATGAGGAAAGCAAGCACTGTAAGAAACTTACCTCTCTCCAAGACACAAAAGAACATCCAGGTAATTGATAAAGACATGACAGAGACCTAATATTCATGAACGTTTGATTACCTTCATAAGTTGTTCATGAGATAGCACTGTTGCAAAAATTGTCTCATGTATTTGTGGGCCACATTATCAAAACAAGAGTTTCCAAATCCCTAGTAGTAATTGTTCTCCTATGTTTTGCACTATTTAGAACTTAACTGTAATACTCCTTCCATTTCTTCATACCATAATCTACAGGCAGATATAATAATAACTTTTCATTTAGTATCTTCTTAATCCATGATGCCCCATGTCCAGCAGAGTGTTTGGGAGTGTAGATTCCAGTATCTCCACAATATCCAGACCTCCAGTGTCAGAAAATGTATGTTCATATAAGGCAGCCATTTGTTTTGAATAGGCATCATCCCCCCCCAACTTTTTTTGCAATATATGACTGAAATCTTGAATTATCATAACTATGATGATAGAGCTGCATCTTTGTAGTTAGAGTTGACTATCCCCTTCTTGCAACACACCTTCACAGCCTAGCAGCATCCCAAGGAAGTACCTGTCCCTCAAGATGTTATTGGAGTACAGTTCCCAGTTCTTACAGTACATTTCTTTACTGGTTAGGATTCATGGAAACTACAGTTCAAGGACACTTGGAGAGCCTCAGTTGCCCAACACTGTTTTAAGGTAAGAGATTCCCTAATACTTACCATGCCAGAGTACTATAATATTGTTTATATTTTATTTTTTATTAGTATTATGCATTTTCTATTTTCAATATTGCTGAGGAAACAATCTTTGAAGGTCAAAAATAAAATGTTTAGCTGATGAAAATAGCATTGTATTGTATGATTACTTATTCTTATGTCAAAGATCATAAAAGAGGATGAAAATGTGATAAATTAATCCATTCTAATATGCAACGATGATAATAAGCAAGGAGAAAGACATTTGGCTTATATTCCTAATATAAGCCAGAAAGAATGATACAGTTTTCCTTGAGTGTCTTATCTCAAGATAGGGTTTTCTTCCTCAGCAAAGTGGTTACACACAGAAAAAGAAATTAGGCAAAAATTCACTCATGATCTGAGCAAATACAGAAAGCATTACTTAAAAACTGCTAAACTGATTTATAAAATATACAGGGAGTTACACTTCAATATTAAAGTGTGAACTCCACAGTTTTTCTTTATATCAGAACAGCCCAGCCCTGAATATTTTCTGATTATTTGTAATAGCTGCATGGTGGTACCCCCAGCTGTCCATTGTATGTCATCATCATACACATCAAAACAGCAATTGCTGCTGCTGCTACTCCTTGTTTGTCTTTGTCTTCATTTTCTTCAGCTTCTTCTATGCCTTCAAGTTGTTTGTGATTTACAGTGACCCTAATATGAACTATCACAGGGCATTCTTGACAAGGTTTCTTCAGAGGGGGGTTGCCATTTCCTTCTTCTAAGGCAGAGAGAGTTTCACTTGCCCGAAGTCAATCAGTGGGTTTCTATGGATGAGCAGGGCTTTGAACCCTGGTCTCGTGGTTTGAACGCTGGACTACAGCCCTGGAGACCAGAGTTTGATTCCCTGTTTAGCCATGGAAACCCAGTGGGTGACCTTAGCTGTGGCACACACTCTTAGCTCCAGAAGAACCCCAAGGGGTTCACCTTAGGATTGCCATTAGTCAGAAACAACAACAACTCCCAAGTCCTAAACCCTTTCCACACGGGGGGGCATGAAACGCAGGGAAATGGGGCAGCGCATGCGGGAACGGAGTTTACCTCGATCCATCGCCTTGGGGAGCAGCACACGTTCACCACTCTACACAGTAGCGGCGTCCAGCGGTGTCTGGCAGCACCCAAAATGGCAGCTGGCGGCTTCCGGTGGCTCTCTGCCAATTGGAGAAGCGCGCCAGCTGGAAGCCTGCCCCCAGGCAGCTCTGCAGGGACGCGCTTGCGCGCTCCTGCAATTCCACACAGGGCGCTGCGATGGGCTAGCATGCGCGTGTTTCATAAAGACCACATGAAATGTGGTCTTTATAAAACACACGGTGCCACCCCCGCAGCTGCGCGAGGGCGGTTTGAGGTGTGGAACTTCCACATTTCTAACCGCCCTAGCGCACCCCAAGGTGTGGATAACGTCCGGGTGAGGTCGTCCTACCCCATGTTATCCTTTGCCCCCCCCTCGTGTGGAAAGGTCCAACACTCAAATCACTATACCATGCTGATTCAGAGTTAAAACTATGCCATTTTGAAAAGACAGGAAAGCAGCACTAAACAGATCTATACTTTAAACACAATCCTACTGTCTGTTCTTTCAAAAATGAGTCAGATTTTCTAAAATTCAAAGAGACACAAAGAATCACAAGGAACACATGGATGCCCCATAAACATCGAGCATATTAAACATGGCTATTTCCAAATGCTAGAGAAACACCATGTGACAAATGCTGTGGTGATGGTTTGGTTTGTTGTTGATGTTTTAGTATTTTTATGATTACCAAATTACTGAAGAGAAGGGATGGTGTCCCTTTAATCACAGTACAGGGAAATCAATAGTGAAGATTTTGAAAGCACATAAATATATACATCAGTAATTATTTCAGATCAAACTGCTGCTAAAACATGGGAGGAAGCCTAGTTTAAAAAAACAACTGGCAATTCTATCTGCTACTGCTAGGAAATACAAGCTCTTGATCTAACAATTCAGGTGGTGTAATAATTTGTCCAATGAGGGGCTGCAGGCCTGTCTCCATTCCCAGGTTTTCCAGCACTGTCTTGTCTGAAAATGTGTTCAACCGAGTGTGCTTATAATTGTCTCCATAACAGGGAGGCCAGGTCATGTGCTTCCTGATCACAGGACTGTAACTGTGTTCAGTCACTTACCAACTCTCTTCAGACCTCCTGATTCAACTGGGGGACATTGAGGTGGGTCTTCAGTTTTTCATAACACTAGTATTTAAAAATATAACGGATTTGTTAGTTGGAACTTTTGCTTTAGTAGTATTACCTGACCCCTTATTAGTGCCAAATGAGGGTTGCTGTTTCTTTTTATTCTGAGAAGCTCATCTTCTTTTATACTTACATACAGCTGATAGATAAGATGGGATCATCTCCCAATGCTTGGAAGAGCTGTACTTGTGAAGTTGGCCAGTAGAGATGGGATAGAATTCAGTTAACCATAGTTTTGAAGAATTTATTGAAATCTGCAAAACAAATACCTGGGGCTTTAAAAACCTAAGGGTCAGCATAAAGGAGAAAGTAAAATGGAGATTTTCCCACCCTTAGTGTATATTTGGAAGCTTTCTGCATTCTGTTGATTCTTCTTTGTTGTCCCTTACGCTTATAAATACCTCTTGAAATGGCACCATGATGCACCTCTCTGTCTTCAAATCCCACTCCAACTTTTTGATTCTCTTAAGCCCGTTGCTTAACACCTAAGCTCTGTATCCAACTGTAATGATGCCTAAATATATGTTTCCTGCATTTGTTTATTAGTTGTTAAAGTCCACCTGTTGTCTGTCATTGAACTCAAGGTATAGTATCATCTCTTAATGTAGCCATTAAACTCACTAATGATGGCAAGAATATTTGAAAAATGGTTGAAAATCATGTTTCTTGAATGTTGGTAAACCTTGATGAGAAGTATCCTAAACTATGAGGACTTATTATGTACAAAATTCACATGTGAGGGGATTTTTTCCCCACAAATCAGTATTTTCTGCATAGGAAACAGCATTTTCTGCACAGAAAATAATTTTTTTGTATTTAAAAAGTATGAATTTTATGTAGAATAAGTCCTGATCTCTGAATATACTTCAAAAACTACAATTTTTGAAGACTTGTTCACAGCAAGAAGAAAACTGTTCAAATTACTCATTGCTTCCTTCAAGAAGTAATTTAGCAAAGCATTTTGGCTGGTACGATTCTGAGCAGATCATGTTTCAGGTTGTCTAAACCAGATTCAGATCTGCTAGGCTTCCGCACAGCTGCTATTCTATATGCCTTCAGGAAATGCCCTGGGAATATTTCCTTACGTTCATCCACCTTTACCCCAGTCTCTGATTTCGCTGTGTCTCTTAATATTCAAAATTAAATTGTAAATACTTCATCTCATAACTATCAGGGACTCCTCAGAAGCATAATCACCCCAAAATCTCTCTGTCTCCCCTTCAAAAGAGATGGAGCAGCCATTTATTTTCATGAACTCCACTTTCCTTGCTTTGTCTATACACATATTTATTTCTTTGTAGAGGATATGGACCTTATTTAATAAATGTCATCCCTCACCTACATTTCAGGTAACTTTAAAACAGACCACCCTAACTCAAAATTTCTGGTTGTGGGTTAAAAGCACCTTAGACCAGGGATCTGTTTTAATTTGTTACCAAATAAAGTAAAAAAAAAATGCTTTAATCTCAAACAATGATGGTTCAGTACCAGTTATAGATGTGTAAGGAATTCATTCTACCATGTTCATTTAAAAAGATCCTAAAGCAATCTGTGCTCTGAAATCCATATGACCTAGGCTTGCAACATATTCTTCAATGTCTTTGAAAAAAATACATGAGAAATTGGGTACATTTCTAAGATGTGTACAATTATGCTTTCATCAACAGGGATATCTTAACCTCAACCATGATCTACTCAGAATCTTACCACCCAAAACTGGGATGATTAACCAGGCACTTATATGAAAGAAGAAAATAATGTTTATTCAGTTCAAGAGGCAGACTGTGGGTACAGAGAACAAATAGAAAGAACAAACACAGGCAAGCTCATAACATTCCTTCTACCACAGAGGCTTCTAAACTATGAAGGATGTGCTCCAGTGGGGCAAAGGTCCCCAGACACCTGCATGTCTTAGTTTTGAAGAAAAACCAGAAAGGAGCTGCCAGGCATTAAGATGCTTCACCTTAATGCTTTGCCAGCAACATGGATTTAAAAGAGGCTAAAAAACAAGTTCTCTAGCAGCTTGATTGGATAGGAAGGTAAAGAAGACCAATCAGAAGGAGGTAAGTTATCTTTTCTCTGGAATGCAGGGATTGGGATCCTTTCACATTACACAATTATAGCACTATGATTCCACTTTAACTGACATGGCAACATCCTATGGAATCCTGGAATTTATGTTTTGGTGAGGCACTAGAAGGTCCTTCTGGCTGAGAATTCTAAAGTGCCCCTCCCTAAACTGCAGATCCCGGGATTCCATGGGATGGAACTGTGGCAGTAAAAGTCAATTATAGTGGCAAAAATATGTAGTGTGAAAGGTCCACAGCTTAGTCCCTGCTTATGATGGTGGTGTTCACCTTGCTATCTTGTGCCCTGCTAAATGCAGGACTCTGGCCCCTTCACTGCCACAAGGATCTATGATCTTTGAGTATTGTAAAATTTCATTCCTTGTCACAGGGTCTTCCAAATGAGGCACATGTCCATTAAGGTGTTAATTTGAAAAAAAAATGGGCACAAGAATAGGTACAGATTTTCCCTCCATTTTTAAAAAATTCAAATGCTGCTGGCATAGAACTAACCTGGAGGTGGAAAAAGAAGGAAGTCAGCAGAAATAGACTTGACAGATCTATACACCCCTAATATAAATATTATTTCCAAGATTGCACACATGTGAACTAAAACCATCTCTGTACAATTTAAAGTCAAATGTACCCCAAGCTAATTTTGCTTTCCTTCCTTGCAAAGAAATTTCCTTCAGGCTTGCAAAGCTGTTTATAGCACAGAGACTGCCCTGTGGAGAATCACTAATCATCTGCTTTCTGCAGAGACTTCCTATTTCCTGGGCTTATTACGTTAGATCTTCCAGAAGCATTTGACATCAGTTGACATTCTTCATCTTGGGATTCTGCTGGAGCATCTGGAATTCTATGTTGGTCTAAGTGCAACTGTTCTCCTCTGTGCCGCCTGAAGCAGTCATTTTTTTAATCCTTAATTTGTATGGCACAAATGCAGTTAGGCTCCATTAGATTCCCTCTTCCTGGCCTCTCGATCATTCCGCTCTTGATGTCTACATATTGCTCTTAGCTACAGTAATTAGGCAATTTGAAAAATGCCCATTAAAGAGCCACAGACAATGACAACGATGACATCCTTTGCATTCTGCAGATTTTCACTGCTGTCATTGTCTCTGCAAGAAAGCCGAGCTAGACAAATTAGTTCATTCTTGTGCAGGTTATTTTCTTTGCTATTTTTAAATAGGCCATGTCAGAATTGAGTGTCCCACTGTTAAAAAAAAAAAATCTCTTAAAGATTCTATTATTGATTTTGGTCTACAAGACCCACTCCTCTTCATTTCAGAATATCTTCTCCCATCATTGGCCAGCTCTTCTTTTTTTAAATAAAATTAAAGATAAGATCCCAAGAAAATTTTCCTATCTTCCTTAAGCCACCTGAACCCTGAAGAAAAGCTTTTTTATGGGATCGAGTGATCTCCTGAACAATGTGGATAAGGGAAGAAGACATTTTCCCAAATTGGGGAAAAGTCACTGTGACTGGCCTTTACTTTTCTTATCACTGTAGACAATTCAAGCCAAGTCAGTGTTTACAAAAATAAAGTGTAACGTTTATTATGATAACAGTAAAAATAAGGTAGCATTATAGTTCATATGCAGTTCAGTGTTGATACGTTTGTTCAGTGCACTTTTCAGACAGTATCAACAGCTAACTCGCTGCTCAGAAAGAGTTCATTTATTTGGACCCACGGGTCCTTTGTTTTATGTAATTTTATTTCTCAGCCATAAGCAACTCCCACACACTACTGGGCTTCTCTCCTGAGGTCCTATTCTGGTTGCCTAGCAACTTGCTTCCAGGCTGCATCGGCACTTCAGATAGCCACACCTCCAGAACTTCATCACAGTCACACTCTCTCAGCCTCAGAGGAAGTCAAAGGCAAACCACCTCCAAATAACTCGTGCCAAGAAAACCCTGTGATAGGGTCATCGTAGGGTTGCCATAACTTTAAAACAACTTGGAGGCACACAACAACAATGGCAAACAATTGCTATTGGATAATTCCATACAATCCAAGCAGCCTACCATGTGCTATCAACGGGCTGATGAGAATGGAATAAGGCAAGGCAAACTTGACTACAGCTAGAAAAGGTAGGGAATTTTCCTTCTCAGCAAGCAGTGGTGGACAGTTGTCAGAGTGGCAGATTGCTTCACTATAAACCCTGGAGGCCCATACATCTATTGTCATTTGCTACTCCCCCAAAACAGAAAGTTAGGAGGCCAGGAAAATATTTTTGTCCAAAATTGCCTGTAGTACCTACCCATAAACCTGAGTATATGCTGCTGCCCTGTCAACACAATTTTAGGTGGTTCTGGCCTCCCTCTCACTTTTTTCAGTCCGGTACAGGAAGTACCAGGAAATTCCTTTTTAATAGCACGAACTGACTGGACAAAATTAGGATTGGAAAACTTGCTGAAATTCATAAATGGTTGTTTTTCAGAGAAAATGCTGTTTCCTGTGCAGAAAATGCTGCTGTTAGGAACGGCACAATTTTCAAATACTTTTTTGAAGTGGAAAGACAACTGCTAAAAGAGTGTTCCTTCTTTAAAGAAAAAAGACTAGCACAGAATTACATTCCCAGATGAATCATGAAGAAACTAAAAAAGCTTCTACAAGCCTAAAAATGGAACAGTTCCCTAAAATCTGGGAAACTGCCAACAGTTCATTCAGAGGCTATTTCCACACTACACTGTTATAGAGCTGTTATTCCACTTTCACATCCTATGGAATCCCCAGGTTTGCAGTTTAGGGAGAGGCCTTTAGAATTCTCAGCCAGAGAGCTCTTTGGCCTCAGTAAACTACAAACCCCAGAATTCCAAAGGATTTTGAAAGTGGAATAATAGTGCTATAACGGTGCAGTCCAGAAATAGTCAAAGACTTGCAGGTGCTGTTGGCCATTTGGACTGAACTCCTCAAATGAGCGGGGGCACAGAGGCCTTGGGGACACATGAAGTCTGCAGGCTCTACTTTGATCATCCCTGCAGAGCAAGAATTCACTCTCATGCCAATTAAGAAAATGTTTATTTAATTCTTCTGGGGGAAAAGAAGCATGCATAGATTTATTGTATGCTCAACAAAGAAAGCACAACTTCCAAAATCAGTGAAAAGCTGGTGGCATTTAGTTATAAGTAGTGAAATAACTTGTGATCCAGTGTCAGATAGTAGTTTGAAAGTTGGACGAAGATTCTGAGAGACCAGGGTTCAAATCCCAACTTGGACATAAAAACCCACTGTTTGACCTTGGGCAAGTCACACTCTCATAGCCTCAAAAGAAGACAATGGCAAATCCTCTGTGATCAAATCTCACCAAGAAAACATTGTGATAGGTTCATTTTAGGGTTGCCATAATTTGGAAACGACTTGAAAGGTGCACAACAAAAGTGAGATATCTATTAAATAGCGAGAATGTTCTACAGCATGGATTAAGTGTGCATAAACCATAGTACAATGCTCAGTGGTGTTACACCCCAGACTAACCCTAAGAGAGGACCCTTAAAATTGGCATGACTTCCCCCATATTGGATATTGGTTAGCAAAGGTCAGTTGCAGTTAAAAACAACCTTGGTGTTGAATGGGAAATCCTTAACAACCAGACCGTCTCCCTCTGCTGTATGGGAACGTAGACAACATCCTTTAGGCTAAAAGACTGACCTATTGTTCCGAGTCACATATCTCTAGGCAGACAATAGACTCGCTCCTGGACACTGTCACACCCCAAGCTACATTGATGAACTGTGCGTAGCCAAACAAACAAAACCCCACCAATTCAGAATTTTAAACCTATTGTGCAGCTGAACTTCCCAGTAAGAAACAATACTGAGGAGGGGTCGTGATAGTTGCCTAACATTATATTCCGCAATTATCGCCCATTGACGCCACTTTGCTAGCCGATACCTGGCCTGAGGACAGAAATTGGCTATAAAAATCCTCACATTTTGAGCCTTTTTGGAGAGTCTCCCAGACCGGACAAGGGCCCGTTTGGCTGCTACCGAGGTGTCCCACTCAAGCCTTTCAGATGCTGCTGAGAGCTAAACGTGACTTGCGTCTCTGACCCGCCGCGAAACCCCGCTGCTTCCAGCCTTCCAGCCCCAGGATCCAGCCTCCCTTTGGTGCTTTACACAGAGCCTTCGCTAATCTCCTCCTTCTCCAGGACGCCTAGACTAAGGTCCGTATGCCTTCTCTCCCAACTGTCTCTTATTTCCAACTTCATTTCTGTAGGCCTTGTGTGATTGTAGGATTATTTGTTAACGTGTGTTGCAAATTTCTCTGTTAGTTTTAACAAAGTTACTTTAGACTGTTCCTCTGACTCTTGCGTGGCTCTGACCCCGTAGACATAGGGTTAAAGATCCCCTGCCCTGACCTCTTGCAAGCTTTGAGTTTCTCTGTTAATTCCCCTTAATTTGAAGCCTGTTTGGGTGTCCTCAAGATACCCCCCAATATTCAGGGTAACAGTGATACTTAACAAAAAAGAAGGCATTTCTGTTAAGACCAGACTTAAGACCATCTCATGTTGGTTCAAGCTCGATAAAGCCAGGAAAAATCTATGAATGAGGTAGATATTGTATGTTTTCTTATAGCTTATCCTCTGAGGATCCCTAATTTTCCTGTGTGTTTCAAACTCAAATCCAGATAGGGAAGCCTGGGACAAGGAATGATGCCCACATTGTCCTGTCTTGTATTCCCATATGTCTTTCATTTCATCTCCAGTTTTGCATTTGAAGGACCAGAAAAAAGTATGGCTGCAGTCTGTGATACTGTAAAGTATCATTCATAATGAGAGGACAAGTCTGTTAAGGCTTCAGTATTAATTTCCAATTTCCTGGCTTCATGAAGCTCCAGCAAACATGAGAAAGATTTAACACTGCCTTTAAAATGGCAGGCTTTTTTACAATTGTATATTCCTGGTTTTGAAAATGTATCATTTAAATAATGTATCATTATAGTGGAGGGTTTTTTTGGTGGGGAGAGAGAAAAACAAATATGTATACACAAAAAGGAACTGAGTTTTTGAACCAGTGCTCAGAACTTTACCAGCCAAGTGGATTGTTTTCTACAACAAATTTGAATAAAGTATAACAGGCATTTTTATCAATGTTGGAAAGAAATAAGAGATGCACTCTTCAAAGGCATCTCCATCTTTGGCCTCCTCCTGTATCTGGGAGGAGAAAGGAGTGGGTGTGCATGTGTTTGACAGCAGCAACTATCTTCTTTCATACGTTCTCTTTGTTACCTCCTTAGCTGGAGCCCTCCTCCTCCTCCCAGCCAAGCCCACAGGAAGACAGAGAAGAGAGGAGTTGGAGCAAGGAAAGATGCTTGGAGCCAGCCTTTCATTGTGGTTCTTGATTGCTTGCTTTAGGAAGATTTTTTTAAAAAAAAATCATTATAGGTTGAGCAAAATCATTACAGGTTATCCAAAATGCTTGGAACCAGAAGTGTTCTGTATTATGGATTTTTTCCCCCAATTTTGGAATGCAGCACCTTATTAGAGTAGCTTCACATCTCATTTGTTACTTGTGTTGTGTATGAGATGCAAGGTTGGAGAGAGATTGAGGATCTGTGAAACGGTGGGAATCCAAGTGTAGTGCTTGGCATGAATCAGTGCCTCCCACCATTTCACAGATCCTCACTCTCTCTTTTGCTAGAAGCCACCTGATTCCATCTTTGAGGTGACAGCTGTGGCACTCCTGCTTGTTCATCTCTCAGATCTTAATTCTCTCTTTTTACCACCAGCTTCCCACTCGCACTTTCAAGGTGGCAGCTGCAGCTCTCCTCAGATCTGAGAGACGAGCAAGCAAGAGCGCTACAGCTGCTGCTTTGAAGGTAGAAGAGGGTAGCTGGTGGCAAAAGAGAGATACTGAGAATCTGAGAGATGAACAAGCAGTAGCACCACACCTCGAAGGTGGAAATGGGCAGCAAGCAGCAAAAAGTTTTGGGTTTTGGAGTTCCAGATAAAGGAGGTTCAACCTGTAATAAATCCTTTCTTCAAACTATGTCTAAGAAAGAAAAAGGGTTCTACTTTACTAAAAACCACCCAGTTCATGTCTGCCCCTTCCAAAAAAAAAAAAAAAAAAGGGCAGAAGATGCCTACACACATTTCCACACCTCACATATTCCTGCTGATGTCCCAACAGGATTATGGGAGTGTCACGCGATCATGGATGCTTAGCAGATTTTTTCTGTTAAGTGAATATCCCACAATTGCAACTCATGGGGATGTGACGGCTGTGGGACCACAATGATGTCATGCAAAAGCATGACCCACAGACTGCTGCCATTGAGCCCCCATCACGGGACTATGAAACCATGCAGAAATGGACACAATCTTGTTCAAGCAGATTAAGTGCAGTGTATACATTTAAAACTATTCATCTTGTTATTTCCTGTCCCACACTTCACTGGAAAGCTTGAATTTGAAAAAGTTATTAAGGAACAAAGAAAGGCAAACTGGATATTTCTGGGATGCAGGTAAAGAACAATTAAAAGGGAGAGCAGACTAGGGATGGAACGAATAGCCACAATTATTCATTTTCAGGACAAAAAAAAATGGCGGTCAGGAACGCCCACTGGGAAAAATACTACAGTAGTGAGACTTTTATACAGTTTTCACCAGTGTGCAAAAGTACATGCAAGAATCATTTTGAGGAGAAATACATGTGGCTGTTTTGCACCAAAAAAAAGTATTTTTCTGTGCAGAAAACAGGTTCCCCATAAAGGAAACACATTTTCTTCACAGAAAGCATGTTTATTTGCACAAAAGAAAACCCCAGTGCATTTTTCCATTGAATAATAGCTATGTAACACTTCTGGAGGTTCAAATACAGGAAGAATACTATAGAAAAATATTTGCTTTCTCCTGAGGGGAGCAGAAACATATCTAGGGTGGGGCATCTGGGGAATGTGCCTTGGCTGCCAATGCCAGAGAGGTGTGAAAAAGCCAACCTCCCCATCCTTCCACTGGCCCAGGGTCGCTCCCACCGGGGTCTTTCTTGGCCCAGTGTGGAGGTGGTGGCGGCAGCAGTTGTCCCTCCTGGGCCTGGCCCCCCACCCCCATGAGGGTTGTTCCTGGCCTGGTGCAGAAGCAGTGAAAGCAGCAGCCCTCTCTCCTAGGTCTGGCCCACCCCTGTCCCTCCCGCCCTGCCAGGGTTGTTCCTGGCCCAGTGCAGCGGCAACAGTGGCAGCAACAGCAGTCCTCCCAGTCAGGCCTGATCCTCTGTCACCTCCCCACCCCCACCAGGGTCTTCCTCAACCTGGTGCAGCAGTGGCAGGAGAAGCAGCACTTAGGGGCGCAACTCCCATGCTTGCCCTAGATCAGTGGTTCTCAACCTGTGGGTCCCCAGATGTTAGTGAACTTCAGCTCCCAGAAGCCCTGAGCATTGACCATAGTGGCTGGGCCTTCTGGGAGCTGAAGTCCACGAACATCTGGGGACCCACAGGTTGAGAACCACTGCCCTAGATGCTGTTGAACCTAGATACACCACTGGTGGAAAGAAAACTATAGTAATTATTGACTTTGCATGCAAGCTAAAAACAATCAAGAATTTACACCCCTAGAGCAGACACCTTTAGAAGATCCCCATCAGCAGCACTTGCCTAGTAGACAGAGTACAGACAGAAGTTGCCCAGTCACTTACCATTTCCGCAGTACACTCTGATAGCACGATTGTTCCACTTTCAACATCCTATGGAATCCTGGGGTTTGCAGTTTAGGGAGGGGCCAGCTGGCCCCTCCCGAAACTGCAAACCCCAGGATTCCATAGGATGTTGAAAGTGGAATAATCATGCTATCAGAGTGTAGTGCGGAAATGGCCACAGTCTTTTGCTTTATGATGAGCTGCACTGTATTTTTATTTAAATTAAAAGGACTACATCTAATTATGTCTATGTTTGTATATGTTAATTTAAATTAGTATGCCAAGTACCACACACAATTTGTCCTCTTTTGCCTTTGTTGTTGGCAGTACATCAGTGGCCACCCTAATTCTCTCTGACATTCTTTGGTTCCTATGTGCAGGGAGTTTGTTGTATGGGGGCAAGGGCTTACTGCTGATGCAACAGCAGTTATTGACTCTGTACTGACAGAGCAAACTGCCATAATCCTGTTTCTGGAACCAGCAAAAGGCACTGCAGAGAGCTGGCAAGCATCTGATCTCTCAGAAACCTCAATAAGCCTCCTCCAAAAAAATGACAGACTTAAATGTCAGTAATTGGTGATGATTTAGTCTATCGCCTCTGTATAAGTTGTCATCTCCTTTCCTGCCCGCTTTGCCTTTGGTAATTAATCCCAGACCTGTCAGAGGCAGCTTGAAAATGAAATCCCACACCGGCTAGTAAAAATTTAAAAGTGTCTCTAAGCTCTAGTCTTCACAATCTAACTGAGGCCACAGAAAATTCAACCTCCCAGTTGTGTCCTTCAGAAAAACAGCAGCTGACAGTCAATCATCATCAGTTTAGGGAAGGTCTGTTGTTCATATTTGACCAGTATGCATCTGTTAGTCTTAAACATACTATATGCCTCTTCTAATAGGGAATTTGGTAACTATTCAGGCTTCTTTCACACTACAGTTATAACACTATGGTTCCATTTTAATTGCTGTGGTTTCATCCCATGAAATCCTGAGATATGCAATTTAAGGAAGGGTACTTGGACTTCTAAGCCAGAGAGATCTAGTAGTTCACCAACCTAAACACCCTTACACAGGATTTCATAAGATGAAGCCACGGCTGGGAAAGTGGAATCATAGCACTCTAATTGCATTGCACGAAAGGGCCTTAAGTCATAACATTAGCAAAGTATCACCAATGTACAACAGCAGTAGAGAAGTTAGAGGAAGGAAGTGAAATCTTTTTCTTTTCCTCCCTGCAGTCTAGTCAACAGATGTAGCAGAATGAAGCCAAAACATGCTGGAAGAGCCCAGAGAAAGGATTCGAAATTCTTCCAACCGGAGAGTGAAGTTACATTTATTAATTACCATACCTTGGATCATTTAGCCAAGCCAATGGTGAACAATGATGAGAACTTTAGACTACAGACTTAAACCACCATACATTACTTTCCTTCTCCCCATTTTATTGCCAAGAACAGGGAGATGTCCTTGTGGAATTTTCTGCCTCATGTGCCAGACTAACTTTGCTGATTTAAGGTACTACAGATCTTGACTTAGGATTGGGTGCCATTTCCTGTTCCACCTTCAGGCAGCAGAATTTTTTAGGTCTGCTATGACTGCCAAGGTTAAGGAACTCTGTCCTCTATTTGTCCTCAGGCATATGCCCTCAAAATATCTATGCTGCATTAATTTCTAAGACTAGACATCTTGGGAGGCAATACCAAAATGGTCAGCTAATCAACAAGCAGCAGATTATGAGTGATTGGTCTCTGCTAATTTCTGAAATCAACCACCAGAAGATTCCACTCTTCTACAACTTAACTTCCAGCTGACATTAGGAGGATGGATACTGTAAGAAACCTGAAGACTAGGATCATAAATTATTTGCCTGAAACCATTTTTAATTAGATGTCATTTGAGAATATCTTTTTAATTACCGCTTAGAGCTTCTGGTCACTGAACTCTGTACAGTGCTCCTGTATAGTAATGAGCAAGTTGCTTTAGAAGTGTAAATGCTAAAATTGTAAGCTCAAAAGCCATTGTTAATATCTGGTTCTCAGAAGATTCTAACTATCACTAAGTCTTTTTCACCCACTTTTTAACAGACTGCATACATTCATGATTATTAAATGGAATATACTGAGGGCAAGAAATGGAGTAGTAAGCTATCTGATCTCTCGGTTACATTCATATTACTACTAACTGAAAACTACTTCTGTAAAGACTGTATATTCTGCATTCAGAAAATCATTTCCCCTCTGACCTAACAACTGAAGAACCTCTCAATGCCTATCGAGGAACTTCTGAGCCCTACAGAACAGAGTTTCTTAGGCTACCTGATGTGGGGGAACAGCAGAGTGTTTTTCCCAGCATACCAGAGATGAGCACCATATTTGTGCCCATTGGCTACAACTATTTCTCGCTTTCCAGGAAACTTGCTGTGGACCAGCAGCTAGATCAGAAGCAGAGCATAGTTTGGGTTGGCATGATTGTAATGGATATTCTAGGGCGTATCTTAGGGTAGGTCCAAAGGTCAGCTGAACCACTGCTCAGTTGACATACGCTGCGTTATACTGTCTAAAAGTCAGCCATAAAATAAACCTAACACTCTCTGCCAAAGCTATGACCTATTAGGGAGGGTCAATAGCGGCAAAAATCTGATTTTTCAAAGAAGCCTATCCATCATTATTTATTTTCTTATTCAGGAACCCAGTGCTCAAATGTGGGATTATTTGATTTCAGTGTTTTGAGAGTCCATATGGGATCTTTGAAATTCTGTCTAGGATCTTTCAGATGTATTTCACATTGATTTATCAGGATCTGGAATACAATTGAAATAGGTCCTAGAGTAAGAGCATTATTCTACAGCAGGGCTGGGAAAATTGCAGCCTCCCAGCTGAAAGTGGCCCCCGAACTTGTTTTTTTTTTTTTGTCTCTGAAGCCTCCAAAGTCCTTAAAGCCCTCCAAACCCCACATATACACACACTTTTAAAAAAAAAAAAAAGTGTGCTTTTCAGGCAAATTTTACAGAAAAACCCCTGACTTCACAGAAGCACAAGGAAATAACGAGCACCCTAGAATCTAGTATTGCCCCAAAATGAGCAAGTTGGTTTAGAAGTGTAAATGCTTTAGAAGTGTACATGCTTGAGAGGTTCTATGGAGAGCCTTTCAAAATGCAACCAGGACCTGATTCCTACCCTGTAGGAGGCAATCCGATCTAGAATAGAATGTTACAAGTTGTGCCCAAAACTCTTTGTACTGTGGAAAGTGATGTTTTCATGTGCTGAGGTACATTTCTGGTCTCAAAGAAGACTGTACCATAAATGGTATGGGTCAGATCCTCTCTGATGCCTTTTAAGTTACTTGGTAAAGGAACGAGGAAGGGCTTAATTTTCATCACTCAGGCTGCAGAAAGGAGTGGGATGCTAGAACATATAAATGTGAGGAGTGGATCTATCAAGCAGAGTAATCACTTCACAAGGCAGAAGCTGAACAATAACCGATCCCATGATCACACGCTCATTCTTCTTTGCAAAACAGTTTACCTACAAATAGTTGTCCATAATAAAATACATGGTCTAATGGGGGAGAAAGGAGGTAAAAGAAAATAGCAGGATAAAGTAGGAAGAGAGAAGTTGTGGAAACAAAAACAAATAGGAGGGTGACAGATATGCAAACCACCAGTTAGTGAGTATAGGAAGGGACAAGTTGCTAGCTCTAACATAGGATGCATTTCAGCACATGGGAATTCACTGCCCTAGCCAAATGGTTTTTAGCCCGGGGTCTGGAGACCCCTGGGGTCCGCAGAGCCCTCACAGGGGATCTGTGAAGCCCTGCTGCTGGACATCAACAGCAGCAACAAAGATGCAGCAGTAGGGAGAGGTTGCAGGTGCTGAAACTGCTCCCTCATTTGCAAACAAGGGAGCTGTTTAGACATGTGCATTCATACCCCCGCTGGCACATCCCTGACAAAAGGGACACTGCAGCAGATGTGTGCATGTGGGCAAACTATAACTTCAGAGACCGGGGTTTGAATCTCTACTCAGCCATGGAAACCTACTTAGTGACTTCAGGCAAGTCACATATTCTCAGTCTCAGAAAAAGGCAAAGGCAACAAATTTTGGCAAAAAAAAAGTCCTTCATGATAGGTTTGCTTTAGAATAATCATAAGTCAGTTTCCAAAAGGGAGAGACAGATGGCTAGAAAGGACCTCCCCTCTGTTAGAAGCATTTTGTTGTTGTTTGCCTTCAAGTCACTTCTGAGTTATAACAGCCTTAAGATGAATATATCACTGGGATTATTTTGACAAGATTTGTTCAGAGAGGGTTTACCTTTGCCTTTCTGTGGCCAAGAGAATATGACTTGCCCAAGGTTATCCAGTGTCTGAGTGAGGATTTAATCCTAGTCTCCAGAAGTCTAATAAAATTAATATTTCAATACCTAAATAAATATTAATCAATAAATTTATTTAAAGGAATATTTAAAGGAATATTGAATTAAGCCTTGGAGGTCCCCAGCAAGAAGTTATATTTACAGGGGATCCCTAGTAAAGAAAAGGTTAAGAACCCTCTCTTAGCCAATATTTTGAACACCTCGAGATCAGAAGAAGGGAACATTTTTCCATTCCACTTGTTGTGGCTTCCAAATGACTGGTGGGTAGGGCCAGATCCAGTGGTGTGCAGGGTCAGAGCCATTCTATTCTCTCTTTTTCCGTCTTTTTCTTTCTGACACACACACACCAAACCCTGCATCTGTCCATTCACACTGTCAGAAAATTCCAAAAGGAAACACCTGAAATTCTGGAAGCAAGCCAATACTTAATTCTCCCTCTCTCCCTCTTTCAAAAGACATATACAGTTGCTATTCTAGAAAAACTAGCGAAAGCAATCCCTTTCTAGTTTTAGTGTATGCAGAAGCCTACCAATCTGTTCTCAGACCGGCAGGGGGAAAATCACCTTTCTTCTTCTCTCAAGCTATAAAATGAAGGAAAGAAACCCTGCCACCAATTTATTTATTTATTTTTGTATATTTTTTATTAAAAAAAATTAATTGCATAAAAAACAGAGTGGATATACCACATTGAGAGATATATCACACTTCCTCCCCTTCCATATTCATATTCTCCAATTGAATCTTTTTTGTTTCCATTTACCCAAAAGATTAACAATTACAATTACATTTACATTTACAGAAGAGAAAAACAATTACATTATTTCTTTCTTTGGTTTCCTGTACATTCATGTTTTTATCCAATCCAAAACTCCTCTCCATTTCCTTTCAAAGTTCTGGATAGGTTTGTTTTTCAGTAAAAATGCTAACTTTTCTGTCTCTACCATATCCAGAATTTCCACTCTCCTAAGTCAATATCTTTCTTTTCCTTCCAATATTGCACGTATATCAACCTTGCAGCTGTTATCAAATATAGCAATATCTTCTGATGACTTCTTATCTTCCTTTGTTGTCCTAACATATTTAACAAATAAAATTCCAAAATTTGGAGATTCTCTTCTTCTGATTTCCCTTCATCAATAAATCTAACTCATTCTCTTTTCTCTCAAATCCATATAATTTTTGATCCATTTTAAATCTTTCTTTTAGTTGTCTCCATGGGAACCAATTTAACTCATATTCATCAGCCTTTAATTCTTCTACTGTACACATTCTTGGTTTATCGCCATCCCATTACAATATGTCTTGATATGTTAATAAATTTCCTTGTTTTGTTGGAGCAATTTTATACACTTCTTGTAGTGAGGTCCATGTTGGAAGTTTTGTGTAATATCTCTGCTTTATTTGTAGCCAAACCTTTAACAATGTCTTCCGGATGCAATGATTGTTAAACTGTTTATTCACTGCTAATCTATCATAACATAAATATCCATGCCATCCAAATCTGTTATTTATTTCTTCCAAATCTTTCATAGTTGTTCTCTCTAGTTGAATCCAATCTTTAATCCAATCTAGACAGCATGCGTGATAATAAATTTTCAATGATGGAAGATCAAATCCTCCTCTTTCTTTTGCACCCTGAAGCGTTTTAAATCTTATCCTTGGCTTTTTCCCTTGCCAGATAAATTTTTGAAAACCTTTTACCATTCTTCAAATACTTTCTCTCTTCCTATTATTGGTAAATTCTTAAAGAGGAACATAAGTTTAGGTAATAAGGACATTTTAAAAGCATTTATTCTTCCCAGGAGAGATAAATTTAAGTTTTTGCATTTTTCCATATCATTTTTAACCTCTTTCCATATCTTCAAGTAATTGTTGTCAAATAATTTTTGATTTCTTTTCGTTAATATAATTCCTAGATATCTTGTTTTCTTAGTTAATTGACATCCAGATTTACTCTCCAGACCGGCTTTTTTGTTCATATTTAACATCATCATCATTGTCTTTTCGTTATTTATCTTATATCCTGCCACTTGTCCCTATCTTTGCAAAGTTTCCATCAACATCTGAATTGATTCTTGTGGATCCTCCATAACTATAATTATGTCATCTGCAAAAGCTTTTAATTTCAGTTCCTTTTTCCTTATTTTCAGGCCTCTTATCTGTGAATCCTCATTTATTATATTCAATAATAATTCCAAAACAGCTATAAACAATAATGGTGATAAAGGGTACCCTTGCTGTACCCCTTTGTTTATTACAAAGCTTGTCAAAATGTCTCCATTAATTATTAATTTTGCAGATTGTTCTTGATAAATCATCTTAATCCATTTACAAAAATCTTCTCCCATGTTATATTCTCTCAATACCAAATGTATAAAGGCCCAGGAAACATTATCAAATGCCTTTTCCACATCCAAAAAGATAAGTGCTGCTTTTTTCCCTGGGTTTTTGTCATAATATTCTATTACATTTAAAATTGTCCTTATATTACTTCTCATATATCTACCTGGGAGAAAGCCTGTTTGACCTTCTTGGATCTTATCCTGTAATATCTGTCTCAACTGTTTTGCCAACACTGCCGCAAAAATTTTATAACCTACATTCAACAATGAGATTGGTCTATAATTCTTGACTTCTTTTTTTATCTCTGTCCTCTTTGAGTATCAATACAATGTTAGATTCTCCCTAGGATTTGGGTTTACCATATTTCTCTATTTCTTTCAGGGTTGCTTGAATTGGTTGAATCAATTATTTTATGAATCTTTTATAGTATAACGCAGTGAAACCACCCGGTCCTGGTGCCTTGTCCACTTTCAAATCTTTTATGACCTCTTCAATTTCAGCAATTGTTATTGGTTTGTTCAACTGTTTTTGTATTTCTAATAATATTTTTGATCTTTACTTTTTGAAGAAATTCAGACAGGTTTTTCTCATATTGATGAGGGGATTTTGTTTCATGAAACAATTTTCCAAAGTATTTTTCAAATTTCTGTTTTATTTTTTCATGCTGAGTAATCAACTTCTTTCCAAATTTCAGCTCAACAATTGTATTCCTCTCTTTCTTCTTCTTAAGTTTATATGCTAACCATCTCCCGATTTTATTAGCATGTTCAAACTGAGTTAATTTCATCTGTTTCATCTTTTTCTCTGTATCTTCAGTTGTTATTATTGCCATCTTCTTCTGTATTTTTTAAATCTCCTGCTGTAATGATTTTTACCATGGATTTTTCTTAAGTTCTTGTTCTTTCTTTTGAAGTTTGATCAATAACACTTGATACTTCTCCCACCTTTTTTTATTCTGAATTTGTCATTGCTGTATAAAAAAACCTCTCATTACTGCTTTTGATGCACCTCAAACCATTTCCATTTTCATATCTTCTTTTATATTTTCTTTGAAATAGTTTTTTATCACTTTGCTTGTTTTACTATCTTTTCATCATTCAGTAAGCTGTCATTCAATCGCCATTGAAATTGTTTCATCGTCTCTTGGCTTTGCAACATTACCGGACGATGATCGGATATGATCTTAGGCAGTATTTCTGTTTTCCTTATCTCTGATAACAAATGTTTAGAAATAAAAATCATATCTATTCAAGACCAAAATTGATGAACTTCAGAGAAAAAAGTAAAATCTTTAACATTTGGGTAAATGGTTCTTCATATTTTCATTTGGGGCATAGACACCAACCAATAATTTTTTTTTTACCATTTTTTAAGATTTCAACTCCCAGTATTCTTCCTTCTTCAACTTCAAAAATTTGTTTTGCTTTAATATCTTTTTCAATATAAATTGCAACCCCTCTTTTCTTCTTTATGTATGAAGAACCAACACATTGACCTAATTTAGAATTATATAAATACTTTTCTTGGGTTTTCTTTATGTGAGTCTCTAATAGTATAGTAATTTGAGCTCTTAATGTTTCTAAATAATGAAAAATCTGTCTGATTGTGAATTTATTCCTTGTACATTCCATGAAATTATCTTCATATTTACTATTCTTCTTTACTTCCCTCTTTCCTTTTTCTCTTCTGGTTTTACCGATTCTGTCTCTTCTTCGGACATTGGACTAGCTTCATCTGCTGCTACCGCTCCCATCTGTGTTAAATCCCCTGTTTTTTTCTGATTTCTTGCCTTTAGTCTTTGCTGTTTTAGATCCAGTTTTCAGATATTTTTCTTGGAATTCCACTGCTTGCTGCACAGAAGTTATCCTCCTTCATCTGCCTTCAAAGAAAAAGGAAAGCTCTTCTGGTATCTCCCATCTGTATCTTATTTCCTTTGATTGGAGAATCCTTATCAAGAATGCAAACTCTCTTCTGATCCTCATCACACTAGGTGGTACATCTTTAAAAATGTTGATTTCGTTCTCATCCACTATTAATTTTTCTTTGTAGTTTTGCTCAGTGATTAAATCTCGGATCTTTTCCCTGGTAAAATAAACCACAATATCTCGAGGTAAATCCCTCCACTTTGCCATTGCTGATTCAATTCTGAACACCTTGTCTATTTCATGTTCAAATTTCACCCTTCTTTGGCCTATATATGGTGCCAAAATATCTGTTACTCTTTGGTATAAGTTTTCCTCTTTTTGTTCAAGGAGACCCCTTAACTTCAAACATCTGCTTCGTTGGTGGATTTCCAGTCTTATTATAGTTTCTTTATCTTTTTGCTGCTCTTTCTTCATCTGCTCCACCTAGTCCTCCAGCTTTTGGCTTTTTCCTGAATATCTTCCACTTTTTAGTCCATTGTTGATAAGTCTGTAGTTAATTTCCACAAGCTCTGATTCAAAGTTTCTACTTCCTTCTTCAAATCTTGTTTCATTTCTGTTCTCATTGCCTGTTTTGATAAGGCTAATCCACAACAATTCCATAACAAATTTAAAAGTAAAGTATAAGTCAACAAATCACTTCCTAGACATCATTCTTGTTAAACCAAAACAAAGGAAGACCTTCTTGTCCTCTCCAAAGGGACGCCGCCATCACTATGTTTCCCTCCCCTTTTACTCCTTGATTCTCTTTCTTTTTGACTCCTCCCACTTCTCACTTCCCCTTTCCACTGTCATCCATAAGAAGTATTTAAAACAAGCACCCTTAATCCAAAGTTCAGCAAAAGCAAATTTCATCCAAATATACAGTTCCATGCCAAGTTTTTAAACAAGCTTCACCAAAGAATTGGGTGTTCACACATACATGAGGGGGCAAGCTCAGTCCTGTTGCTCTCTGGGGCTGGGGAATCTCCTCTCAACAAACCCAAGCCTCATTCACCATTGCTGCCCCCCAAAATCTCCCTTCGTCGTCTTTCCTCACCTCTCCAAACTCTGCCATCCCAGCTCATACCAGATCAGTTTTAACTCCACCAAAATCTTTTATTCTTCTCCTCTGCTTCCTTATCCAACTGGATTACTTAGTCAAGTCCTTCTTTGTTTTAAAAAAGGATTTTCGCCGGCACTTGTCAGTTTAAAACTGGCTGCAAATCCATGGCATTAGCTCCATCCTCACTTCTTACTGCTCCGGTACCCCTACCTCTTCTCTACTGGAGCCAGGTGACACAGAGGAACAGAGATCTGAGCACCATGTACTATGTCCAAAGTGCTGCAAGTTATGAGGGCTGGAGCTGGGATTTTTATACCCTATTTCCTGCCCTGAAGGAGGGTGCGTGGACAAAGTGGTAATGGCTTTTCCGCAAGGCAGACAAAGGAGTCCAGAATGAGCTGATTGCCTTAACTTTGGGTAACAGAATATTGATGGGAATCCTCACAATCTTTTAATGTTGTGGTCAGGTAAAGTGAATAGGGACAGACTCCATAGGATATGCTCACAGTAGACTTCCTGAGTGCTTCACTGGAGTAGTTTTGCCTGTTACTGTTTTCAGGAGTGCTCACAGCTTACAGATTTTTAAAATTCATTTTCATTCATAAAAAAAAAGATATATACAAAACATCAAGTACATAACTTACAGTTTTTCAAAGGATTATCCCAAGCCCATTAGCATCAGGTTTTCCTACCTAATCCCCTCTGAACTTATGACCTGGTCATGTCTGAGACCATCCTGACCTGGCATATACTTACAGCCAGTGCACTTCCAAGCATATGTTTCAGCCATGAAATATGTCCAATTAAGAAAACAGCACATCTCGCAGAGTGGGAGTGGATGGCATGGTAGCACTTCCTTGTCTTTTCTACCAATTACCTCTCTTATTTTTATCATCTTCCACCTCTTTCCTTGTGGGAGAAACAGTAAGAGAGGTTGTCCAAAGCTGTCTCAACTTCTTGCAGTGTGGCAGGGTGCCTCTTCTCACACCTGCTCCCAAATCAAGAAGGAACATATTTGGTCTTTCTCCTACTAGAGAAGACATGAAATGCAGTGATGCATATGTCACATTCCCTCCTCACCCAACAGAAAATAATGGGAGTTCACAACTGCCAAATGATGTTGGCAGTTTTCTGAAAACCAAGCAAACGAGAAGTAGGTGGAGGTTTTGAATGCTCAGATTGTCGAGCTGTCATCAGCTGCTCTGATGAAACTATAGCAGGCCAAAGAAACAGACCTTGCATTTCTCTGGGTCAAAGAGAACAACAGTGATAAATAACAGCTAGCTGTTAAAAACAAGCTATCTTGATGATATGGGGCTACGCTTCCAAACTGGGGTGCCACAAAGGGAGAGTGGGGCTTAAGAGAAAAAACAATGCCAGGAGAGGAGTCTGGGAATTCATATCTGGTCCAGAAACCAGCAATTCTCCATCCCTGGTCTAGGCACTGGCATTTCAGAACCTATAACAATTAATTCAGACACCAAACAATTGACCAAATTAAGTCATTAAAACATTAAAGCGTAGCAATTGCAAAGCAGCTTAACCACATTGCTTTGCCCCTATTCATTGTTTATGTTTCTGAGGTACCCCTTTGTTTTCCGGAATGCAATTTCAAGATCAATTCAGTTGACCATTTTCTACTTAGCATAAATTAAAATTGTCTTTGCAGTAACTAGATACACCAAAATCTTCAAGTAAAGTTCTACTGTTGTTGGATTTGGGATTACTCTGCCTCTCCCGGCTCAGTTATATAGCTACAGCCATTGTGACACCTTGGAATATCCACTGTCGTGCTACATTTCAACTGTCTGCTCAGGAAAGAGCCTCTCAACTCTAAGAACATGAGAGTAGCTGCCCCATAACAGAGAGGAGGGAGAGCCCTGCAAATGCTCTGTTCCTCAAACTACTCTCCATTGGCTTCTAGCTATATTGGTAGTGACCTATCATTTGATTACACCTTCCACCTAGTGACTGAAGATGGCACTGCATGCTTCAAACACAGACATATTTAAATTCATTAAAATTAATTTATGTTAAAAATAAAATAATCAACAAGAGATCTTTTTAAAAAAGTCATTTTAAAAGATATGTAGCTGTGCTGCTTACCACTGAGGGGAAATTCAGAAACTTTGGCCTATCTCCCTAGACAAATGGGGAAAATAAAAGTGGCATTAAGTAATTATCTGAGAGTGCTGAATATTTCAACTAACCTTTTATTATCCAATAATATTTAGCTAAAGCTGAGTTTTAGTTTCATATTTGTATTTACACTATAAGAAAATAATAATAATCTTAAGGCATAGCAACTTGTATCCATGTATCTTACCTTTCTAAACAAAGATTTATAATTATATACATAGAAAATCCAGATCTTTCCAATCAAACATCAGTTAATCTGGGGAGAAGCTACTGATTAGCATACTGGGAAGGTAAATGACATTAGGATTTATTATCTCTGTCAGTAACATGAAATCAAACAAATAGCAAATTGAAAAGTGAGAGAATCAGCACCAAGTATTTAATGTGAATTGATTAACATTTAGATGTAATCAATCCAAAACATGAAGTGTTATTAATTCAGGTAGTGACCCTCTGATAACTTTGTTCAGTTGATTACAAATGCATGGACCAGTAGAAGAATAAACAACCCAACTTCTTTTCCATTTCTAGCTAATTATCATCAGCATATTTTATGACCAACAGATTTAAGTAAACAGTGTCAGTCTATAGAAAGCTTGAAGCAGGAAGGCTCGTGTTCCATTATGTACTGGACTGAGGCACTTATCTTCAAATGTTTCCAAGGGCAACTGCAGCTTTGTTCTCCTGTGTTTTATTTTATTTCAAGATGACCAAACTTTATAGCTTGGTTGGTTTAACTACCATTTACAGCTCTGATGATTCACCATTATCCATTTTCATTATGCTATAATAATCGAGAACCTGATTTATCTCAGGCAGTTACTTAGATCTGAAAACTGTGGTTTACAATTTGAGCTAAAGCTGGAATCCCCCATTCAAATAGTTTTATTTATTCTGAAATTTACCTCCCGCCTCTCTAGTATCCATACATCATTCAGAGTACCTTGCACAAATTTAAAACCACAATAAAATATGAAATCACACATTCAGTAAAAAAAGAAAAGAAAAAAAATAAAAATACAAAAGCAATAAAAGCAATGTTTAAACAAAGCAAAGGCTATAGTCAAAATAACCATTAAACAAAATTAACATTTAGCAAGCAAATGTCTACCAGAATGGAAACGTCTTTACAAACTGGTGAATGACTCCCAGACAATGGGTCTGTAAATCTGCTCCAGTTGTTAGTGTCTGAACTTTGAAGGAGATGTCCAATATGCTGAACCTATTTCAAGGTTGGCATCTTGTTTATCTCCTTAAAACAAAGAAATAAGTAAGATGCCAGCCTTGAAATAGATTTGGTCCAGCTAAAACCCAAAGGGGATTCATCACACTGCTAATAGGTTGGCCACTGTCATCTGGCACAAAAGGACACTGCTACTTTATGGGGCCAAATGTTCAACAGTATTGGTGCAGGCATAGAGAAATTTGATTTTAAAGATGCAGAAGCCTGAATATGAGTGTGAATACAAGAACATACATTGATGGGACAAGGGGAACCTTGCTTAGCTGCCATTGTTGATTTTCTTATTCAGAAATCTCTGACAGTTTTCAGGAGAACTTCAGCATCCTACAGAGCACAGGTTACTAACCACTGCCTTAATCGAATGCTTTGGTATCCTTATTCAGTCTTTAATCTCAGTTTACCTTTACACAGCTATCAGTGTTGTGTCTTTTACCTCAACTCAAGCTCTTGGATATCTGTGCTTACCTGAATATTACTCACTTCTTTGCCACTGAGATCTGCTCCACTGGAGATTTCTGAAGGACTAGTGAACATTTATTTCAAATCATTTCTTGAACATGCCATGGAACAAACACCCATTTGATCACCTCCAGGATCATAAAACAAGCCCAAGGATAAATTGGAAAAACTGTCCAAGCAGAAAGAATCTCCTGTTGATTAAACAATGCCCTCTAAAATAGAATATTAATAGAGGAGAAGGGGGGCTTCTCCTAAGGTTTTTGCTTGTTATCTCTGACATTCTAGAACTGTGCAAAATTGTTTAGAGGTTACAGCAGCATTTTGCTTTTACAGCTCATTTAACTATGCAATTAGACATTACAAAAAGATATGGAAGATTTAAAATTAGATATGCTTATCTCCAGTACATAGGTCAGTGCTTTAAAGTTTAAAACAAATTAACAGTTTTGCTGCTTATTCCCACCCACCCCCCTCGTCCTTTCTTGCTGCAGAAAGAGGGTGTTTATCTTAACTCAGCAATTCTGATGATTTCCATCAGATGGTACGAGGCATAGTGATAAGGTTTGCAGATTTAAAATGAAAGTGTGGCTGTGGAGCAATTGCAAGATAGCCAGGCTAATAATACATTTTGAAAATGTTGGAAGAAAATGTGTATGAGCACAAAATTTCCATGATAGGGAAGGTGAACAGCTTTGCCCAATGACTCGTAATTCAGTGCAGGAAATTACATCACCCCGAACAGACATACAATATTATATTCCTATTTAAAAAACGGAGAAACCTAATGTCAGCGCAGTAGGGGGAACAAGGTAGACGAGGAATATTGCAGCTTTAATGGGATTTTGAATTCAAATGTGCTGAGCAAAACTGTTTAAAAATTGCATTTGAATAGTAAACAGATAACGTTTTCATTTAAAAACAACCAAGCTGCCAGATTCAACACAGAGCCTGCAAAACAGCAGGTGGAGGCAGGGAGAATGCAACTCCAGAAATAGAAATAAAATGAGAAACAATGAGCTGGTTCAGGCATCATGATAGACCATGGTTTATAAGAAACAAGCTGCAGTGAGTCTTGGTTTCATGCCTTCTCCCACACCCCATTCCTCTCCTGACCCCAGACCATTTCTAACTGTATCAATGGATATATGCCATAGTTCAAGCTTGGTGTCAACATGAGACTTCCTAACCACTCTGGTCAAATCTCCTGCTTAAGTCTGTCATGGGCCCACTAATGAGTACAACAGGATATTTAACATGGATGGAATTACAGGGACAAGACCCTTCCGCAAACCCAGATGCCAAGTCTTCCCCCACCCCATTACAGGTCCTAATAATGTAATCTGCAACATCAGAGGTATTTTTTCCCACATCAGCAGCTCCCCTCCCCCCTCTACATTAGACAAACAGGACAGTCTCTATGAAATAGGATAATGGGGAACTTCCGGCCCATGGCGGACGTGAGTGGTAGCTCAGAGTGAAGCTCTCCAACTCCGAACTACCACCAGCTGGATTTCAACCACCTTTATCAAGATCAAAAGTGGCTAGACACACACACACACCCAGTAAAGGGGGTGCGAAGAGACCCGTAGGGGATCCCAGGACTGACATCGACCTCTTTCTGTGAGGAAAGATCCCGAGGTGCCGGGGATCGTGGCCATGACGGACCCAGCTGGATCGTCGCTGTAGCAGCACAAGCGCCGCCGATGGCTTTTAAAATATAGAAGACTCAATTTGAAAACAGTAAGCAACCTGATCTAGATTGTTATTTTGTTGGAATTGCGACAATTTCAGACTTGCAACATTGGGCAGAAGCGGGCACACGAAGCGGCTCAGCTTACAGCTAACAGTGAGTACACAGTGGCTATTTCTTAAAGGAGGACTTTTTTAAGGCGGATTTTAAAGAGGCAAGACTGACTTTACTAACTGACATTGATTTCCCAACTGGATTAATTTTCTGGGAGATTCTTTTTAAGACAAGCATAAATAAAAAGGATTGAGATATTAAGACTAGCTAGCTGGATGTAAATGGGAGATATGTAGAATTTTTGATGAAGAGGCTTGCTTAGACTATCCTCACTATGAAGTTTTCTTTTGTTTTCCATAAGTTTTTCAATATTGCATAGCTGTCTTTGGAGTATTTTTACATTTTTTTAGTATTTGGTTGGACTTTATTTGGATTTGGACCTAAATAATGAATTTTTAAGAAAATTAGGAATTCGGAACTCTTTTTTTCCTTTTTGATTGCTGGTTTTTAATACTGGGATTTTGCAACGTGAATAAGGAGGACTGTATGGATTATATGGTTTTCATCCCCTTAGTTTTGAATGCTGTAAGAAGATCTTCAGTTGGAATTATTTCAGACTATGGATTATATTGCGTGGATGTTGGACAGACAAATAGTCATGTTTGGAATTTAGATTGGGAATTGAGTAACTGAGAACTGTGTAATTGTAGAACTTTGGACTGTTGAAGAGGATCCATTTAAAATCAATTTTGGTTCAGAATAGAAGCTTCAAGTGACCTGGAGACTGATTATTCAAGCTATTTTAAATAACAGATTGGGTTATTTTGAAATTATAGACTGAGTTCATTTCCCTCTCTGTTCTATAGGAAAAAACTACTGTTACTGTTGTTGTAGCTGTGCTGGAAGGACTGAGAAGAGATTCCCACCCCCACGCAAAGGCTTGGAATTCAGCTATCAACAGTCAGTGGGAAAGCGCACAGTCCAGGCTACAAAACATTAAGGAAGTTATAACACTGGGAGGGAGGGGGACAGAGTGGCTTGGTCGTAGGTACAGCCTTTGAGGGGAAATCTAAGAAACGATTGGAACTGAGTATATCAAGATATAGAGTATTTTGTACATAATATTTGTTTACAGTTTATATATTTTGTATTTCCAGTAAGGACTCCTAAAGTGTAATGTATTTATAGGGACGAGATGGAATTTATTTGATCAATTCTATTTGGGGACATTTATTTTATTATACTTTGTATCATACATTAAAGTAATTGTAGTCTTATTTTGTGTTATTATTCACTACATTATATTTTTTTTCTGTTAAGTGAAGAGTTTACATATATAGAGAATATTGAGATTGAGATTGATACTGATATTGACATTGACATTGCTATAGAAATTAATATATATAGTTTTTATCGCACTCACAGATTTGAAGAGTAAAGAAGAAACATAGAGTTCCAGCCTTTGGAAACTCACAAGAAACTTGGAGATTAGGATATAAAGGATGGACCAAAGAACAAGAAGAGGTGCTGCTGCTGCAGCAACGACAACTTCAGCAGACATCCAGGAGAAGATCAACAAATATACCCAGAGGTCACAAGATATGATGCTACAGATGATGGAGGAGTTGGAGAGAGCATCAGAGGGATCTCGACAGGACTTAAAAGAAACAAGAAAAGAGATGAGAACTGACATGAAACAAGAAATAGATAAATTGGGGAAGAAATTGGAAAATATAAACAAGGATGTGAATAAGCTTAAAACTGAGACTAAAGAAATAAAGCAGCAGGACTAAAACATGTAGAAAAGGAGATGACAGATCTGAAAGGGAAACAGAAGGAGGAGGAATCCCAAATTACTCTGCAGGAGTTGAGATATCAAGAAAGAAGTCTTCGTTTGGGGGGGGGCTGAATCTTAGGAGAGAATTTGTTTGAAAAGATGGTCCTGGCCCTGGCAGAATTCACTGATATTGAAGAGGAAAAGATGGAAGACTCTATTGACAGGATGTCTAGAGTTTCATCTAGGGTTGCAAGAGAGAGGAAACTCCCAAGAGACATCATTATAACTTTCACAAGAACAATGATAAGGGATAAGATATTACAGAGAAGTTTTGATGATACATTGAAGATTGAAGATAGAGATGTCAGAATTTTTAAAGATATACCTTATCAAATCTTAAAGGCGACAAGAATATAAACCATTGGCAAATCTTTTGGTTAAGTTACAAATTAACTACAGATGGGACAAGACTGAGGGCCTTTCTTTTACACACAAACAGCAGAGATATAGATCAATTCAGTACACAAAGCAAGAGAGATGATGGAGAGACTAAAAAGGGATCTACAAAAAGTGACTCTGGTGCAGGAGGAAAACAGGAACAGAAACCTCTTGAGGAAGAAAGAGAACAACTCCAGGAGGACAGATGAAGTTACAGAAAAAGGAGTTTTGGTTCAAGATGAGGGGGAAGGGGAAGGAGACTTACTTAAAGATTAAGCATCTAAATAAATTAGTAATATGACTGGACAAAATGGAGTTGAAAGTATATTCTTGGAATGTTAAGAGATTTAACTCTGAATACAAAAGAAGACAAATATTTCATTATTTGGAAAAACAAAATCTGGACATATGTTTACAAGAAGCTCAAATTAAGACTCAGAGACTTCGAAATATATTTCGAAATTTGAAATTGGGTAGCTGCTTCGCGGCTATGATAGATAAAAGAAAAGGGGAGTTCTGATATATGTAAATTCAAGATAGGGTGCACAACAAATTTTTCAAGATAAAAATGGGTGATATATAGGAGTTGAAGTAGATTTGAAACAGGAGAAGATATTAATAGTTGGTATATATGCACCAAATGGAGCTAAAGGTGAATTTTTCCCCACAATACACAAAGAACTAGGAAGTCATAGATGCAACAAGGAATTTGAATATTGTTGTCTTGGGTGACTTTAATGGAGTCATTAGTCCAAAGGTGGACAGAACAACACAAAAATTAACTCCTCAAAATAATGGTAAACTTCCTAAGAAACTTCTTCAGTATGATGGATGACTTAAACTTATATGATACTTGGAGATATAAAAATGAACAACTAGATGGACATACGTTTTATTCTGATCGGCATCAGTCAATGTCAAGGATAGATATGATGTTGGTGACTAAACAAATGTTGTTGAAAACTACAGATATAGATATTCTCCCTAATATGTGCTCTGACCATAATCCAATACAACTTAAGTTAAAAGTCAAAGAGATGGAAAGAACATGGAGATTGAATGATGAGATTTTGAACAAGGAAAGGTACATTATTGAAGCAAAAAAGGAACTACAGGACTACTTCAGTGAAAATATGATGCCAGAAATGTCAATGAAAAACATTTGGGATGCAAGTAAAGCAGTGATGCAAGGCAACTTTATTAAATGGTCAGCTGAGATTAGAAAAGCTAAGAAATATACTGAACAGCAAATTTTGGGGAAAATGAAGGAAGTAGAAAAACAGATGAGACAAAAACCGGAAGATCAAAAGATTAGATTACCGATGAAGTTGCATCAAGCTGAACTGAATCAATTAAATTTGAATGAACTTTGAACAAACAGATTTGGAGAGTCAGACATAACTATTTTGAACAAGCTAATAAACCTTTGAAATTTTTGGCAAATTTGCTTCACAAAAGAAGGACTAGAAATATTATAGCAGAGATTAAAATAGAAGAAGAAAGAATTACAAAATAAGAGGGAATAAAGCAAGCATTTCATAAATACTACGTGAAGCTGATTAGTAAGATTTCTAAAATGAAAAAACAAAATGAAGCAGAAGAGTACCTGGATAAAATGAACAAAATGAGGTTTACAGAGGAGCAAAGACTGGTACTGAATAAACCTATCTCTATGATGAAAATTGTTGAAGCCATCAGGAACGTGTAAAATGATAAAACTCCCAGACCAGATGGATTTACTGCAAAATATTACAAGATTTTGGAACATGAAATTTGAATACCCCTCCAAAGCACTATCAATGAGATAGCAAAGGAAGGAATACCGGACACCTGGAAAGAAGCCAATGTTGTGTTGATTCCCAAAGAAGGCAGAGACTTAACAGATGTGAAGAACTATCGACCGATATCACTTTTGAATACAGACTACAAGATCTTTGCTTCAATCCTGGCAGAAAGAAATTAAAGGAACTGTTGATAGAGATAATTGATCAAGATCAGAATGGATTTCTACCAAAAAGATCTCTAAAAAACAATATAAGGATGGTTTTGGATATAATTGAATACTATGAGAAGCATAACAAACGGAAAATGGCTATGGTATTTGTGGATGTGGAGAGAGCATTGATATGATGAGTTGGCCATTTATGAAGACATAAATAAAGCAGATCCCAGCAGGAAATAAATTTGTGTCCTGGATTGAAGCAATTTATATTCAACAACATGCTCGATTGGTTATGAACGGAAAAAAACAAAACTGATTGAATTGCATAGAGGGGCAAGACAAGGATGTCCCTTGTCCCCTTTTTTATTTATTCTGACAATGGAAATACTCAATAATGCTATAAGAGAGAGAATAAAGCTATAATAGGAGTTTATGTAAGTATCAATATAAGTTGAAAGGGTTCGCTGATGATTTGATTTTGTTTTTAGATGATCCAGGGAGAAGTATTTTAAAGAGTTCATTAGAACACTTCAAGAATATGGAGAATACTCTGAATATCGAGTCAACAAAGAAAAAACAGCTCTGCTAATGAAAAACATGGCTAAGAAAGAAGAGATGGAATTAGCAACATTAACAGGATTTAACAGAGTACAAAAGACAAGGTATCTCAGATATATGGATAGCTAAAAGAAACAATGAATTATTTCAAAATAATTATGACAAAAATGGAAAGAAATAACAAAGACTTGGAAAGTTGGACTTCAATGCGACTATCAATGATGGGAAGGATAGGGACAATAAAAATGAATGCACTTCCAAAAATGAACTTTTTGTTTCAAAATCTTCCATAATAACAAATAATAAGCCCTTTATACAATGAAAAAAGGTAGTCAAATTTATATGGCAAGGGAAAAAACCTAGACTAAAAATGGAAAGTTTTGATGGACCAAAAGACTAGAGGTGGAATGGGAATCCCAGACTTCAGATATATTACAAAGCCACAGTCTTTACATGGATAAAGGATTCAATAGGTGCCCAAGATACAAGAATGTTGGCATTGGAAGGCAGGGATTTGAGGATGGGTTTATCATATGTTCTATGATAAAGCCAGAATTGATAAAGACTTCACTCATCTCTATATCAGGAAATCTCTTTCAAGAATTTGGGAAGAATATAAGAATAAGAACATAGAGCAGCTCCCACATGGGTCTCCCCTCAACAAGCTTTCTTTGGTAGATGGACAGAAACAGACAAATGGCTTCAATATGAAGACATATTGGGAAGGTCAACTCTAAATAACTACAAGATTAAAACAAGAGAAAAATTAGAATGGAAGGAATAACATTAAGTTGGTTTCCATATAGGCAGTTAACTGAAAGGTTCCAAATGGATTTAAAGCCTTATGGAATTAACCCAAAAGAGACAACGGGAATGATTAAACGACTATTGGAGAATTCTCCTCATCTAGTATCTTATATATATCAAGAAATATTACAACAAGAAAGACAAAAAGAAACAATCAAGTCAGTAATGATTTCATGGGCTCAAAATATAGGACATTCAGTTCAATTAGAATTCTGGGAAGAAAGCTGGAAAAAGACACAAAAATTTACAGTTCCCAGAATTTGAAAGAAAACTACTACAAGCTGTTCCATAGATGGTATATTACACCAAATAAGTTGAAAAGGATTTACAATACTGGTACAGGATTCTGTTGGAAATGTCAGAAAGAGGTCAGTACAATATATCATATGTGGTGGACATGTTCCAGAGCTAAGAAACATTGGACTGATGTACATAATAAAATTTGTGATTTATTGAAAACACAATTTGTTGAGAATACAGAACTTTACTTGTTAAATATGACAAATGTATTTGATGGTACTGATATTAAGAAATCTGAAAATAATTCTGTATATGATAACGACAGCTAGGATAGAGTACGCAAAGCTTTGGAAAACTCAACAGATACCAACTATAGAACAATGGCGGGGAACATTTATAGAAAACAGAAATGCAGATATTTTGGCACAGAGATTAAAAGGGAAAGCAGAAGAGGAGATTAAAGAAGAATGGCAGATAGTAATGGAAAATAGCTGTGTAATGTTGAATGAAAATGAGTAATTCATGACCAGGATTTGAAATGAGGAAGCTACTGTAGTAAGTCATGGAACTGTAATGCAGAGATTGAAATGCAAGAACTGACATGTAACAACATCATTAAAATGTGGTACAAATAGAGATCAATCTTCTAAGAGGTATTGAAAATAAATTCTAGATCAGTGTGGAAGATCAAAAATATGTCATGTACTATTACAGTAACAATTGTTTGTTTTATATGTGAAATTGAATAAAATGATTTAAAAAACCAGAAATAGGGTAATGGACACAAATCTGACATTAAAAATAGTTGTTCCAAAAACTGTCTGCACAGCAAATCAGCCTTCCTGAACGTATCATTTCTGACTTACAAAGAGAGGTTCTCAACAACAACAACAGCAGCAGCAGCAGCAGCAGCAGCAACAACAAGAACAATCAAATTAAAACAAGAAAGAGAAACAACAGAATTGGGATATATTCACAAGAATTCCAATCTGTTAGCAGAGGTATGAACAGAGACAGCGGTTTCTTAGCATACTAAATACATATGCCCTCACAATCAGGCATGTAACAAAAGAATTCTCCTAAACCAGTGGTTCTCAACCTGTGGGTCCCCAGATGTTTTTGGACTTCAGCTCCCAGAAGCCCCAGCCACTATGGTCAATGCTCAGGGCTTCTGGGTGTGAAGTCCAAAAACATCTGGGAGCCCGCAGGTTAGAACCACTGTCCTAAACAAAGCTTCTGACTACAGGGGAACTGAGTCTCAATAAGCAACATTATTGCTTTCACATCTCAGAACTACAGACCAGCCTGACAAGTCCGCATCATTTTATACAACTGTTTGGAAGATTGTTGGTCAGTGTCACAGACTGCTTCTGCTTCTATCATATTATGCTCTGATTCCACCTTCACAACTACCTAACTAGTAGTGTACTTGTAGTTTGATATTTACTTCATCAGTGCACCTGAAGAAGTGGATCAAAATCCATGAAAGGTCATACTAAAATAAAGCCAATTAGACTTAAAGGTGAAGCTGGATTCCTGCTCCCCTTAATCTTTTTTTTTGGTAATCTTCAGTGAAGTTTCAGAACTCAAGCTTTCCTCGCCAGCACTATGAGTGAACGTAACATCAGGAGAACTAAAGATCCCCAGATCTGTTTTCAGAACTGTCTAGCACCACAACTTAATGTTATTTATATAGACTGCAGCTCCCAGACTACAAAAGGCACTTTTCCAAATTCTGCCTAACACTGTTTGAAAAGCTGCTGCAGCTGCTGGGAAAGACCACTAGGAAAGCCCAAATGGAGAGGTGAGCAGCTATAGTAGGTCTGAGGTGAATTATTTCCCCTTGGAACCCTTGGGGTGGTGCACAGACTAACAAATACCAGAAATGAGGGGGGAAAAATGGAAGTGGCCAAAAGTTCACTTCTGCTTTTGAAAAAAAAAAAAGTATTTTTAATGCTAAATCATGCAGGATTTAAAGGTTGAATTCCATCTCCTGAAGCCTTCCAGGACAAGCAAATTGCTTTTTTTCCTTTTTAACCAGAAAAACTGTGGTCCGTGGAAGAGATGTAGAAACTACAAAAGCAGCCTGGGGCCACAATTTGTTCACCCTCCTCCAATCCATTATTGACAACAGACAGTACCAATACAGCTTGCTTGGATCTAGAATGGAGGTCAGATCATTGGACAGAGTACATTCAATCACAGCTGCATTGCATCGACAAAAGCAGAAGAACCTGGGAGCATGTAACAAAACTAGGAGAGAAGGAATCTCAGGATATACTGGAGAGGGGCTTTTCTTCTAAGAAATAAGCCTGTTTCTTAGAATAAATCCTTTTTCAGTGCATCTTGAGACTGGCCTCACTGTCTCATTAGGTCTATTCCTCTAATACCTTAGTTGTGCATTTTATATTTTCCCTCCAGTTTCTTCATCCGTTTAACATATGTACAATAAAGCAAAGAGGTAATCTTAGTGCCATGACTGATCTGAATATGCATAAATGACATGCCAGAATCACCATGGTGTAGCAGTTTCAGACTTGGACTAGAACACTAGGGGACCAGCGCATGAATCCTGACTGGGCCATGGAAACTCACTTGGTGATCTTGGGCAAGTCATACTCTCTCTGCCTCAGAGATCGGCAAGGGCAACCCCCTCTGAACAATCTTGCCAAGAAAACCCCATGATAGGTTCACCTTAGGGATGCCATATGTTAGAAACATCTTGAAAGCACACAACAACAGCAACTTTAATGCTCAATAGTCTTCTCCTTCCCACACTTCAGAGAAAAAGCAGGTGCAAAATTACCTTAACTCAACACACTTTTTATTCTAAATGCCTCTTTTTTGTGTTATCTTTTTACCTCAATGTGTATTGTAGAAATTATCTATTTTGTTTAGCTGTATATGATAATTAGACTGAATAGGAAGAAAAACATAGTTGAATGATCTATGCCTATCGCTTACAGTTGTAGCTGTAACTAAATAGGTTATAATACTTTTTAAGTTTTATTTGTGGAATTATTCAGTTGTAGGTTTCTAAAATCTAAAGCCACTGGAAATAAACTCAAGGTGACACATTGTATTAGAAACAGAAAAAAAGAGCCCTGTGTTGAATTTTACTCTTCTTCACCTCATCAGTTCAACAGTGTTCAGGCATACTAGCTCATATTGTGACACTGGGATATCCACTTCAAGATCTCCTGTCCCCATTGCCAGTTGCCAGTAGTGGGGACCTGTCACTACCACTAAGGCCCTTTCCGCACAAGGAAATTAAGATAGGCCAATGCATCCTGTCATGGAGGTCGTCTGCACCTTGGATCAGACTAGGTTCAGACTATTTACCTTAGTTCCACACCTAAGTCTGATTCAATACACCCCCAAGTGGTCCTCCAGCACGCTATGTGAAGACTGGAAAAAAACAGTTTTTAAATTTTCTGGAGCACGCCAGTTCATTCCTGCTCAGTTGTGCAGATGCGCAGATTCGCACCAATGTGAGCCTGTGATCAGCAGAGGGGGGCTGTGGGCGTGGTCAGCTTCAGCGGTTGGTCCAGACTCACAAACAGGAAGCCGCCATTTTGTCAGCCTCACCAGTGCGGATCTGAAGACTCTGCGCTGCTCTGAATCACCCTGGAACAGAGGAACCCTGAGGAAAGGCTTAAGGGAAAGTCCACATTTTTTCGAGCTCAGAAGAAGCAGTAAGTAATGGCACGGAGCGATTCCTGGCCTCGTGCGGAAAGGGCCAAGATGTAGCAACATAGAACACAATGTATGTTTAACTATTACAGGGTGATGAGGAAAAATATGACTCATTGTGGCAATCAACCCACGCCTAGAATAACACATCTTTCTATCCTGAAACCCTGTGCATTGGTAGTCACTGGATTTTTCACTGCTTTTCTGCCTTTCTTTTAATTCTACAGTTAGAGTCTTTTCAACAAGAAAATGAATGGAACTTTTCCTCTGCCTCTGCCTCTGCTCTTATGTTTATCTATTAAACAGGAGCACATTGTAAATGGAAAAATACTGTGCAAGCCATCACAGACCAGGATTGCAGCCTCTTTTTGCAAGCAACCACTACATGACGATAATTGTATGACACTCCCGATAAGCAAGGGCTGTTACTAGCTGTGGTATCTCTGCAAGGGCTCTGAATTCTTGGAGATGAAGCAATTTTGTAGGAGAAACCAAGTTAATGTACTGGTGGTAAAAATCTTTTCATGAGCTCATAACCTTTTTAAGCTCCAGGTTAAGGTGGAACTGGTCATAACCATCCTTTCTCAAGTTAATTGACCACCAAAGATGGAGGTATTTCTCTGCTTGAAAACTCATTTAAATGATTCCAATTAAGTTTAGGAATCAACATATAATGAATAATCAGTTTGGAAACACTGCACAGTGGAAAAATCTTTATGAGTATCTTACCACATTACAACATTGCTAGCATAAATTATACATAGAATAGTAATTAATTTGGAGCTGACAATTTCAACAGCAAATATTGGTCAAAGTTTTGTCTGGTTTGCTAGCAGCTGCATTTTAACAGTTTAGTGGAAGGTGAGCATGCTTATTATTGATCATTTGTGCTTATGATTCCCTTACACTTGATTCCCCAAGTCTATTAAATACAAGATGAGCAAAAACTTACATTCAAGCCCACACTCTGGCACAAAAGCTTTGAACATCTTAAGCTCACTTCCACAAGTGAAGTGGAAGTGAGGTGTTTTGCCTATTCAAATTAGAATTTGAGTTATTATGTTCCATATATTTCAAAGCCAGTTATGAGCTTCTACTTTCCTACATACCCAAAGACCTGTGTGATCAAGTGTGGAGAAGGCAATATGTAGAAGGCAATACACACAGAGCACAGAGATATATTACATGCCAGCTATCACTGACTTTCTTCACGCTTAATTTGTCAGCTCTGAAAGAAAACAGGTAACCTGCACCTGTGGAACAAGGACAGCTCCTTGACTCAACAGCACAACATAGATTCCATCTGCTTTTGCCTGGCTTGCCTCCTGAGAAACAAACTGGTCAAGAAAAAACAAGGTGGAGAAAGGCTATGCCTCCAACTGGCAAAGCCTAGAATGATCTGTGGACTTGTAGAATTGTTGGCAAATGATTTTATCAGCTAACGAAAAAATAGATTATGATCCATTTTATTGTAGTTCCTAGGTTGTTTTTCTTATCATATTGTGAGCTACTTCTCACTAGATGTATTGCTAACTCATCTTTTCAGCAGTTCCAAATCATTCTATACAAATGGGGTTGTATTTTTTAAAATATATTTTATTTTTTGTAAGCCATTCTTAGGACTCAAAGGAGAGATGCTGCTGCTGTCAACAGCAGAGATGGAGGAATATGTATTATTTGTTTCCTGGCCGGGGGTGGGGGGACCATTTCCTGACCCTCAGGAAATTCAGTTGGAAAGAAAAGAAAAGAAAAGCAGTGAGAATTTTGCACAGTTTTTGTCTATTGTCCTTGTTTAGCTGTATATGATGATTTTGCACAGTTCTCAATTTGGGGTGAATTATTCTGTGCAGAAATGCACAAAAGGGTTTACTGTGAAAGTTTTGGGGGAGTTATGCAAAAATTTTATTTAAATCTATATACTTTCCATTGCTTAAAGATTATGAACAGCCGTAATTTTTCCCTGGCTCTTTCCTACGCTTGATTGAATCCTAGTCTTAAAATCCCAATGTTAAAATGCTTCTGTGCTAAACACTGAATTCCAGTGGCGGGGGGGTTGTCTTAAAAACATTGTTTCCAGATATTGACACTTTTTTTTAATCAAAATTGCTTTTTTTGGATAAAAGCAGACATCCTGCACAAAAAAGGTAGGTTACTAGAAATTGTATTTTTTGCATGAAAATTGTCATTTTCTGTAAGAAGAAAAAAACAGATTTTTCACATGAAAGACCACTATTTCCAGAAACTCACACAGTTTCTTGTGCAAAAAAAAAAATAAAAGTTTCTGCTAAGTGCGAGGTCTTTCTTTCTTTCTTTCCTTTTTTTTATTTTTGCATGATAATCTATTTGATTTTTGCATCAAAAACAATTATTTTCATGCAAAAAAATGGAACTATTTCTATATAGCCGCACAACATTGAAGGAATAAGATTTCTGATTTTATTCCAAATTAAAAAGTGGGAGAGGAGAAAGGAAAGGAAAGAAACGACACACTCAAAAAACCATGGCTGTTGGGAAAGAGTAGGGAGATTGCACCCCCAAAAAAGGGGGGTATGCACAAAAAGGCCTTCACTGGATTTCTGTACAGAATAATTTTTCAAAATATTTTGGGATGTGTAACAACTGGATGAAATCTGAACAGAAAATATTACTTTTGTTCCTCATTAAGGAGAAAAATGGAAACTATTTGTCCTCAGTTGTAAGTTCAGTGAATGAACAAATGATCCCAAAGATTCAATGAACAAAAAATTCTCTGTGAAAGAAACTTTGCAGTAGAACAACATAACACTGGGATTCAAAGTCAAGCCTACAAAAGGTCCAAGGCAGCATTATAGCTATTCACATTCCTTAAGAAATGGATATTATTCTGATATAAATAAAAAGGTCTTTATTGCCCTGTACAGTTGAGAGAAGAATGGATTGATTACCTATTTCCCTGAGCTTTCAATCCACACCTATCTACAATTCATCAAATGGCTCAGCCAACATTGCATAACATGGTGACAGAAACTTTTAAAAATACATACTCACCCAGCGACTGTAAGGCCCTTTCCACACGGGGTAATTAAAATGGTGTAGAGTGACCTCTAACGGAGGTTGTCTATATCATGGAGTGCGCTGGGGCGTTTATAATTTTGAGGTTCTACACCTCAAACCGCCCTGAAGCGACCAGAAGTGGTGGTGCAGCGTGTTTTTTAAAAACCACTTGAAAAGTGGTTTTTATAAAACATGAGCGTGCAGCCCCGTTCTACCCCATCGCAGCGCCCCAGTGTAGATTTGCAGGCATGCGCAAGTGCATGCCTGCAGATCTGCCAGGGGCAGGCTTCCGGCTGGCGAGCTTCTCTGGTTGGTGGAGAGCCTCCGCCAGTCGTAAGCCACCATTTTGGACGCCACTGGACACTGCAGGATGCTGCAGGGAGCAAGCTCCTCGCAGCGATGGACTTACCCGGCTTTTTGTAAGCTCCGTTTCTGCACGTTTTATCCTGTTTCTCCCTCCACATGTGGAAAGGGCCTAAGAGTACTCTTACTTCTTAGCAGGATAACAGAGATAAGCAGGCTAGCCCACAGAGCGATAATGTTTGTTAGAACAGTATGGCCATATGTATGGTCCCTGTACCCCTCTTGTCAAAGGAGTACATAAATAAAAAAAAGGGGGAGTGTCTTCATTTAGAAGAATAATAGTCACAGTTTTCAGAAGGTATCATTATTTCCTTCTGTAGATCAACCAAATGTCTTTTACCAGAATTCCTCTCGAGTTTGCCTTTGATGCAGGGGTCCATACATACCGTGGTAAATTTAGCCTACAGTAGATGGCTAAATACGCTCACTCTATGACCTGCAGCAATCACAAACAAATGTTTTGAATAGTTAGGCACACCTGTGATGCTGGCTGTGATGCTGGTAACTGTGGCATTTTAAATGCAGGATTCATTAATGCCAGCTCTGCAACAGTGTCTAAGATATCAGTGTTCAGAAGCACTTTTATTGCACATTTCCAGCCAGTTTCATTCAGAATAAAATAAAATATACTATTACATTCACAGCATGCTAAACACCAGTTCTTAATTCTTCAGGAGTCCCTTTGTAGCACTTGTTATATTTAGTTTTATTGAAACATCTGCTTGAACACATTTTTTTAAGAATCATTTTGTTTGTACAAATGTTGTCCTCAATAGCCTGTGGTTCTTCTGGAAAGACTTCTACTATTTTCATTTTCATAGGAATAGACTTTTCCCCCACACACCAAAGTCTAACATTGTTTTGCATTTCTTAAGAAAAATGAATAATTTTTCTCACCTTTTCAAAATGAAATCAAAAAATCTTATTAAAATACTCCAGTTCGGGAGCCATTATGGGCCAGATGTAACATCATGTAGAGTTTCATGTAACTTTCCATGGAATCTCTTTTAACACTCTTTCCTTTAAACAAAAAGCAACCTTCTTGGAATCAGAAGCAAAATAGGGGATCTGAAGAAAATGTGCTTAACCTTTCCACTGATGCTACTTCTTTTTTTCACTCGGATTAAACTGCCTCAGCAATTTTTCTTTCCATCTTGGAAAAGTTACAGCATTCTATCTTTTTCCCTGCAGGGGGAGAAAGCATCTTGAAGAATCATGGTAATTACTTTGTGTCTTTCTACCCTGCCTAATTGTGACTTCCATTAGTGGGTTTCCATTAGGAAGGAAGAAAGGATAGGTCACATATGCTTTCGTCCTAACAGCAGAACTGTGTAATACAATTTCCTAAAGTACATCACTCACTGCATGTAAGACCACTACAGATTTGAACTATCCGGTAGACAGAAACTTTCTACTTGGCATGACAGATTATCAAGGATTCTTAATCCACCATCCGGCAACGGTCTTTGCCTGTGATGTATGAAGGAGGAGCCAAGCAACTTTTTCATTGTATTTTCCACTAGATGCACAGAGAGTCTCCAAGTTAAACTGGTGTCTTCTCCCCTTACTATAGCTAAATTCACACACAAAGGCCCTTTTCGCACATTACCCGTTTGTGCGGCTGGGGGGGGCATCTCGCACAAAAAGCCTTAGCCGGAAAGCTGCCGCTTCCCCGCTCCTTCGTCCCTCAGGTCGCTTCCTGGTAGTGTGATGTTGCGCTAGTGTCCCGCCCCTTCCTTCCGCAGCACAGTCTGGGAGCTGTAGGCTGCACCAGGGGAAGGAAGCGCGACCCGGCCGGCTTGTTCAACTCACCGCACACAGGTAAGTGCACGAGGGTCCCGCAAGCATTGCGCAACCGCGCAGTATTTTCAGCTTAGAGCTGAAAATAAAAAAATGCGCGCACGCCCCACTTTAGGCTCCTGAGCGTGAGCGGGAGTGCGTCATATGGACCGACGCTGCCATTTACACAATGCTCAAGGGGCCCTCGCGCAAAAAAAATGCGTGCGAAAAGGGCCAAAGCAAACACAGAAGAAAATGTTGATTGATCTAAAGGACAAAAACAACCTATTCAAATACTTCTAATTTTTAACATTCCATTCAACAAGGCAGCATTTATCTAATTTTATAGCAATGCACAAGAATAGTCCCCAAAACGAGCAAAAACTTTTTGATAGTAAGGGAAAAAACTCACTGTGTTGCAGTGAAGAGAAACATGTTTACATTTTCTTTTTTTTCTATGCAATGATGAACTAAGTCAGCATTTACAGTACTAAGGATCACACATTCAGTTGTTACAGGCTAGCACTGATTCAGGATTTGTATTTTGAAAAACATAATGGACGCCTGCTGTGGATATTCATATAGAGATATATAATAGATGATGCAATAATCAGGCTGTAATGTCCACAGAACCTGATTATTTTCCATGGATGGTTGTGCGTTTCCTTTACAGATGGTATGGGCTAGTACACGCTAATATTGTTTAAGATACATGATACCTTACATGTAATGTAATATATTGAATGTGAAGTGTCTAGATAATGAAAAGTCTATGTTTCTTCCTGGAGGGAGTGTACATTTCTATATCTATTACTGTATATAACAAAATCACAAAGAACTTCATAATTATCCCGTATTAATATCTGACATTGCAAGACTTACGAGTGCTTAGGTGGAGTGTTGATGCTAACTCTGCCTGTTTGTACTTTACCAGTGATCAAAAAACTGGAAGCCCATGTGACCAGATAGTGAGAAAAGGGATCTCCAAACAGATATAGATTAACCAACACATAGTAAAGAACCCTGAATCCTTCAGTTTTAAAAAGGGTGGGAAACCATGAAGTCCAGTGAATAAACTCATCCATACACTCTGACATCCAAGGCGATACATTAGATGCATCAAAAAAAAATCTGCATGGCTCATGAGATTTTGTACTGTTTGCATTTTTCTTTAAATACTCAAACACAAGACTATATAATAACTTTGTTTCCATACTCCTCTCAATTACAAAAGAGATTTTCTGTGGGTCTTGAGGTGCTGAATTTCAAGAAACACAAGCCCAAAGTACCCTTGTGAAAATAGAAAAATAGCTAAGGAGATTGAGACCAAAACAAATATATCCATAAAGAGGGCTGCAAGCTACTATGTAATTAAAAAAAAAACTAGCCAAGGTTCCATGTCTTCTTTTATTATTGACAAAATCACAATGGAAAGATAACCGTCACAATATGTAGGAAAAGTATGCTATCAGCTGAACTTTCCATGTAAATCTGTAGAATTCTTACTGATGTAAAATATTTCTTTGAGCACATACAAACCAAACTGACTTACTAAGATGGCAAATGCACGTATATATAAGGAATATTTTATATACAGTCTACAGGACGACATACTGTGAGTGAAAGCATGATAATTAAAGAAAGCGAATGTGTATCAAGTAGCACATGGGATTTCACAGGAGCATATGCACCTTTTCAATTTATATGAGGCACTCTCTGCTGGAGAACTCTAACATAGTCCCTTGAGCCAAACCACTAGCACTCTCTTGCAGAAAATTATCAGCTCCTCACCAAACTACAAACCTCAAGATTCTATAGGATGAAGCCAAGGCGTTTTAAGTGGTATCAAACTGTGACTACTCTGCAGTATAGATATACTCAGCTGGCATTTCCTAAAGTCCCATACTTACATTCTTCTCAGAAGGAATGGTCACTGAAATCAGAAGGAATGTTCATAGGCCTCAAATAGGCTACTGACCTCAGCTCAGATACAGACGTGGCTATTACTGCTAAAATGCTCATTTGTCAAAACCAGCTCTATGAAGTTCAGCGCAAGATACCTCTAAACTCTCATCCATATTTTTCTAAATATGGCCACACTGCATTTCATTTTAAAGCAAGAGTGTTCTAGAGTTTACAAAACACATTTTTTTAGTCCATTTATGAAAATTTTAGCCTACTTGATTGTTCCTCTGAAGATATCTCTCAAGTGTTAGTTACTGCTTCTGCCATTTTAGAATTTAACTACAAGAGCCTTTCAACATTTCCAAAAATTGCTCCATGTTAAATGGGGGTTTTGCCAGTGCTAAACTCTAGTTTGGCACTGACAGCATTCCTGTTTAACTCAGAGCAGCCATGGGAGAAACAGAACTAAAACTGAATCCACCAGCTACCTCTGCATCTGGGCAACCATCTTCACAGTCCATCTGGAAAGAACCTAGCCAAACAAGTTAAGAATGCTTAACTATTTCTCTGAACTCAGAGAATGTTGTAATTCAATTTGACAAAAATTAAGCCCATTTCAAAATACTTGTGAGGGGAGAGCTAAAAGTGTTTCTATATTTTGAAAAATAAGTAAGCCTAGATGTCAGTCAAACAGAATGATTTATTTTACCATCTCAGTGGCCAGTTGGCAGAACAGCAAAATGTCCTACTTGTTATTTCTCTAGTCTGTTGGGAAGAAGAAGAAGAGGAGGAGGAGGAGGAGGAGGAGGAATGATATTCCCTTCAGACATGGCACTCTATTCCCTTCAGACATGGCACTCTATTCCCTTCAGACATGGCACTCTGCACCATCTCAGAGAAATTGAGTTCTCATGTCATTTTAAGGCTGCTTGTTCCTGGGGAAAATGTATTCTTTGCAGGCTTATTCTTAGTTTCGGCCCTTTCCACACCTTACCTTCTTCTGGCACTGGGGTGCGGGGATCGCGCTAGCAGCCTCTGGTGAAAGACTCTCGTGTCCAGGGTCCATCAGCTCCGCACGAGCTGCCTGCTTGCGTGAGAGCCCCGCCTCTTCCTTTCGCAGCGCAGCCTGGGAGTTTTCCAGGCTGTGCTGGGGCAGAAGCGTGACCGCTGTGGCTCCGGAGGCTCCGCACGCCAGGTAAGTGCACTTGGGGCCTGGGAGCAATGTGCAATCATGCGCCATTTTCGGCTTCTAGCAAAAAATGAAAAGGTGCACAGTTGGCTCCTGCCAGCCCCTGGAACATTGCGCGATTGTGAGTGCATCACGCAGATTGCTCCTCACAATCGCACAATGCTTCAGGCACCCTTTCGCGTGGAAAATGCCATGCGAAAAGGGCCACAGTTTCTAGGAATTAATAAAGTTTAGAGTATAAACTAATAGGTTAGACTAAGAATAAAGTTTAATTTAATGAGGAATTCTAAGCATTTAACACAAACATTTCAACAAATAAGGTTGGTAATTCTGGAATTAAGTTTCTACCCTGTTCTAAACATAGGTGCTAGGTGTTGACAACTGTGAAAGAAACAAACATATTTTAGCCCGCAGAAAAATCTCAAAGATCTAGGATTCTGCCGTGGGGCCTTTTGTAGGTATTTTGTGCCATTTCCCCTTTATTTAAAGCATCTCTAAAACCTATGTCTTCTTAGAGGATCAACAGTAATTTTAGCATTGAAAAATGTGTGATATACTGAGAGACAAATTTGAAGGCCACTAATTACCAAAGACTTTCTTTAATAAAATATTTAAAGTGTCTGTTCTAGTTTTGGAAGACAGAGGAGGAAAGCAATTAATCCATTTTCTCTGGGGCCAGGAGAGGAGCTTCAGTCTGACACCCACAGCTGTCCTTTCTTTCCTCACATAGAAAGATGAGTTGCTAAGTTTAATAGGCCTTTTTCATCTCTTCTTTTCATTATTCCCAATGACGCCTGCTGCTCTTGACCCTCCTAAGACCTGGATTGGGGGTAAGCCATTCTCATAACCCAGGACTACAAGGGCAAGATTTCAAAGAGTTTCACCCCCCCACTTCTTTAAATCTCAAACTCCAGTAACTCTGTAACTTCTAACCTATAAAGTACTGCAATATCAGTGGGATATCACATTAGTGGAACATCCCCATAGGGGAATGTTGCTGGCTTTTCGAAACAGAAGAAGTAGAAACTTTTGAAAACAGAGTTTTTGAAATGTATTATTAAGAGTAGTGAGAACTAGGTACCCCTGTCCTAAATAGATGGTACACAGCTGAAAATAAATCTGAGGAAATATCAACAGTTCAAAATTACCAGCCTTTGGGCTCCACATTGGAATATGAAAAACTATGTATTTGTATTTAGGGTGTTTGAAAAAATCCAAGAAATTAATATGAGATGACTAACCAATCCACTAACTTAGATGGACCAGAGTATAATTTTTACACATCAAAGACTGCAAGGCACACAATCAGTAACAGTCACCCTTCATTTTTATGACTTATTTCTCTTAGTGCCATTATAAAAAGGACTTTTCATCTGTGCTTCACTCCTCCTCATGGCAGCCACAAGAACATCGCTTAACTCTATTACTTTCCATTGGGCATGAAAGCCAGTTCAAATATTTACAAAATCTCTGTCAGTGTCTAACGTCAGAAAAAAGGAAAGGTTTTGTGTCTACTGGATGCCTTTTATAAGCTCCAACAAATAGTTCGACTGTCACCCTACCTAAACAGAGATAGTCTAACTCCAATTCTTAATGGTTTACATAGCCTACCATTTAGATGGATGCAATGAATTATGTGTGGGGCTGCCCTTGAAAATATTAACTATTTTAACATAAATTTTATTGTTGTTGTGAGCCTTCAAGTCATTTCCAACTTACGGCTACCCCATGGCAAAGCTATCACAGGGTTTTCTTGGGAAGATTTCTTCAGATGAGGCTTATTGTTGCCATCCTCTTAGGCTGAGAGAGTGTTACCTGCCCAGGGCCACCCAGTGGCTCTCCGTGACTGAGTGGGATTTGAACTCTGGTCTCCAGGGTCCTAGTCCAACAATCAAACCACTACACCATGGTGGCACTCCCAACATAAAATTGAAACATAAATTTTAACTAACCCATTTTAGGGGCTGAGATCCTGGATCAGAAGACCTAAGATCCTAAAGCAAGGTTCCAGGACTCTGGGAGAGTCCAGAGGATGTCCATCACTGTGCATACAGCTATAAGAGAGTAGTTAGATACCTCTGTACCATTGCTACCATGATTTCAACCCTCTGCAACAACCAAAAAAGTGAGTTGCAATGGCATAAGTTAGCTTTCAGTCAGCCATTGCAACTCACTAACAGAACACCAGCCAGGGTTGTTACCTCAAGCTGGAGGATTTGATTGTATTGTACCAGTGGTTTATAAGTTCCACTGACTTCCACTGTATTTTCTGATCCAAGTCAAAGTGCTGTGGTCAACCATTAAAACCTAAATGACTTGGAACAAGGTTACCTAAAGTATCACTTCCTCCTATACATTCCTGCCTAGTCCTGGAAGTCAGCCTTGAAGGTTCTTCTCCAAGTTGCACCATCAAATGAAATTCAGTAGGTAGCTATGCAACAGAACACCACCTGTGTGATAGCAGCCTGGGTGTGGAATAAAGCCTTTCCCAAAGCAGATCGAATGGTACCGAATTTTTGGCACTAGGCAAACACTTTTTTTATTGTCTCAAGAATTTTAGGTGACTTTTAGTGGATTTATTTTTATGGATCATGAAGTCTGGATTGTAAAAACATTTAAAACTTGTCCATTTTTAACTGTTTCATATACAGATATATATATATATATATATAGAGAGAGAGAGAGAGAGAGAGCTATATACATAAGTCACAGTACGTGGCTAGATAACAGTATGTGTGAAAGGGATCTAGAAGTCTTGGTAGACCACAAACTGAACATGAGTCAGCAGTGTGATGTGGCAGCCAAGAAAACCAACACAATTCTTGGTTGCATCAATGGGAATATGGTGTCTAGATCAAGGGAAGTAATGGTACCACTCTATTCTGCTTTGGTTAGACCTCATTTGGAATACTGTGTCCAGTTCTAGGCACCTCAAGAAAAATATCAACAAGCTGGAGCGTGTCCAGAGGAGGGCAACCAAAATGGTGAAGGGTCTGGAAGCCATGCCCTATGAGGAGCGTCTCAGGGAGCTGGGTATGTTTAGTCTGCACAAGAGAAGGTTAAGAGAGAACATGATAGCCATGTTTAAATATTTGAAGGGATGTCATGTCGAGGAGGGAGCAGGCTTGTTTTCCTCTGCTCCAGAGACTAGGACAAGAAGCAATGGATTCAAGCTACAGGAAAGGAGATTCTGCCTGAACCTCAGGAAGAACTTCCTGATGGTCAGAGCTGTCTGGCAGTGGAATATGCTGCCTTGGAGCATGGTGGAGTCTCCTTCTTTCGAGGTTTTTAAGCAGAGGCTGGATGGCCATCTGTTGGGAGTGCTTTGATATGTGTTCCTGCTTGACAGGGGGTTGGACTGGATGGCCCTTGTGGTCTCTTCCAACTCTATGATTATATGATTCTTTCAACCTTCATAACAAAGGTGTTTAAACCTTCCCTCTGACCCCCTCTTGTACAAGGAGACCAGGATTGAGGTTGGTTTTTAGGCCTCTATAGACTAAGAGTGAACAGCTGAGGAAGTCTTCTCAACGTGTGTTTTGTGTCCCCCACAGCCCCATATTTACATGAAAGAAAAACAGAGAGTGAGATCCAGTTGTATGCTGTAAATCTAAGACAGCATGTCATTTAGCCCTTATAATAATGGGCTCTTCCCTAATCTGGGCAACCCAGCTGAGGGATGTGAGCTCTCTTCTGCATAAACATGGGGTTAATGATACGACAGATTAAGTTGTATTTATTAGGGTCAGTATCATGTTAGATCAACAGAGATAACAAAAGACATTTGCCCAATGAGGATGGCCAGCTTGTGAGAAATGTGAAAGCTTCAGGGTGCTTCCAAGGCATGGGAGAGACTTTGAGGGACTTTTGAGATGGAGGAAGGGGGTGACAGGTGTTCTTTGCCTCACCATCCCTAGGGAAAGCTTGGCCATAGGCTGGGCAAGGAAGTCCAGACTCCGAGCTCCCTGTGAGTATCCAACGACCCAGAATACCTTGTGTATCATGAGCAGAATAGGAATGTGTTTGCCAGCTGTGACATCACTAGGGTTGGTGTCACCCAATGTGGAAACTCACAGTGTAACCCCAATAGACCTCCTTTTGTACAAGGCCATACAGAATCCTTAGTAATATTTTTTGTACAAATGTTACTCATAAATCATAATTCCCATATATCACTGAATGCAAGGGCAATAGTACAACAAGCAAAATTAAAATTACACCTTTCAATCACAACATCAGATGCACAGCCGTCCATCACCTTTGGCAAATGTAAAAGGAATGGTGACAGAAAGAATTAAAGAGTTTGTTCACTGAGTGATCCTTCTGAATTGGCTTTGTGACATCACACAGCCAAATCTTATTAGCTACATAGAGTCTTCTCACTGTCGTATTCACTTATATCAAGGATGGCCAGATACCGCTGGACTTTGCTGTTGTTATTGTTTGCCACCAAGTCAACTGTGCAACCCTAGGCAAGAGACAGCTCCAAGAGCCTCTGTCATCAACCACTTTGCAGACTAAGGGCCATAGCTTCCTTAGTTAAGTCTACCCATTTTGATGTGGTCTTCCTCTCTTCCTATTGCATTCCATTTTAGTGAGCAGTATGGTCTTTTCCAGTGAGTAATGTCATTTCAAGACATGTCCAATGTACAGCAGCCACAATTTAGTCATTTTGACTCTAGTGAAACTTGTTAACCACAGCTTCCATAATTCCTGGCCATTGGCTGTGCTGGCTGAGGCTGATGGGAGCTGGAGTCCAACAATTATCAGCTGGGCAACAGATTTCCCATCTGCAACTTACATGCAATCCCAAAGAGAAAAGAAAGCCTCTATTTAAAAAAATAATAATTTTGTTTCATTAGGAAACAAGCCATCAGCAATCAGTGTGTACAACAAGAAAGTTTTAGGGAACATTCAATTTTCCATACCTTCAATATATTAATACCTGAGATCAAAACATGAGAAGACTCACCAAAGCTCTACTTATTAGTATAATGAATTAATAACTAGCTGGATCTATGGAGATAGAATTCCCCATGGTTTAAGCTACATATTATATAATCACTTCTTCATATACTATGGCTTGAGAAAGGGGAAATCAGATATTCCATGAAGCAGATAAAGTTACAGGATGTAGGAAGCCGAAGTCGGGGTATGCCCGCCATGTGTGAGAATTACACACCCATCTGTTTTCCAGATATATGCAGGGTGGTAAGTGAAAGCAGGCAATTAGTTTCTTCTGCTATATAGCACATCTAGGTGTGATGCTATGGTGGGGGGGCAAAAAAGGCATTGCCATCGGATAAGAATTCTGCCCTCCCCCATTGAATTTTCCTTCGGTACCATGTGTTGAACTAGGACAGTGGAAGACCAAAGTTTGAATTCCCATTCAACCATACAAACCCATTCAGTGACCTTAGGCAAATCAAACTCTCTCAGCCTCAGCGGAAGGCAAGGACAAACTCCTTCTGAATAAATTCTGCCAAGAAAACCCTGTGATAGGTTCACCTCAGAGTTGCCATAAGGCAGAAATGACTTGAGCACGAACAACAACCACCACCACACTTGTAGCATTGCTGAGAGTGAGTCACTGAAAATCATTCACACCTAGAACTCTTTAATCTACTGTGTTCACATTCTCTCAGTAATTTTTTCTGTCCCCTTTCTTTGGATGCCTAAGTTACCTCAGTACTAGAAATTAGGAAACTGAAGTAAAAACTTTTTTGGAGGGCAGAATTCTTGGGGGGGGAAATACCCTCATTTTGACACACACACATAACTACACCCCCCAGTGCACTTCAGAATCTAGGAAAGCAAACCCAGGGTATGATTGTCACACGTAAAGAATATAAATTCATCTGTTTTCCAGGCACATTGATGTTGGTGTCAAGTGACAACTGTTATGGAAGCTTTGAACTTATACCACAGAACAGGGTATGTTCATTGGTTCACTTTTTTGATATCACTCAGCAAATGAACAAGGCACACCAGCCAGAACTAGCAGAACAGATTTTATTTCTGACAGGTATCATGCCTTGCTTCCAGAGCATGGACTCTGACTCAGAGTCTGAAACAGAGGGCACGCCAGAGACTGAAACAGGTGGCATGCCAGGACTTGCTGTACAGAGAGAGGTTACAGGGCCAGAAACAGAAAAGAGGCTGGTGCCAGCTCCAACAGAGAGTCCTGCCTCTACAGATACAGAAGAACACTTACCTAGCTCCAGCTTCACACAGCACAGGCAGCAAAGAGAGACCCAGTATCGCTCTCTCAGAATTTATAACTGGCAACAATCAATCAAGGCACAGCTGCGCTAGGCTTTGGATCTATTTAGCTGGCATCCTTCCCCTCCAGGAGTTGTCAGAGCCTATCTGACCTTCTACCTTGTTGGATGCCTTGATGAATGCTTGGATTAACTTTGGACGCTCCCTTGCCGTGAAACCCTGTGGGACTTTGTTTATGTTGGACTTTATTTATGACTCTGTGCTTACTGCCTGGAGCTAAGTAACAAGCTGGGAGTTATTCAGTTTGTTTTATTTATCAGTTATGCCGAGACTGAGATAGGACAGAATGTTCTGTGTATTGGTGACTGCCTGCCTATGGAGGGAAAGGAGCATGTCTTTCCCTACTAACATCCATTCATATTATGTAGGCCAGGCCCCAACCAGGAAGCCTTTGGGCCCATCCACCAGCTGTGCATCCTGGTCATATTTCTTTCTCTTTTTTCTCCTTTGAGTGATGGGGTGGCAGGGTGCCACCTGCACGCTTACTTCCCTGTGTCTGCTGAATCATTTCTCTTACATTCAACCCAGAAGCACCTCTATCAACTTGATTGCTCAGCACCAAAAGGGGGAAGAGCCAGACACCGCAAATGGTGCATTCTAGTTGGACAGAACAGGACACTGTGGTTGGCAAGATTGTCCCTCACTCCCAAGAGGGAGCAGAGCAGTCACACCAGGAAAAGAAAACAAAACACAGAAATAAAAGATCTTGACCCACTATAGGTTTTATTTTAAATACTGTAAATAAGCATGTAAAAGTGGTATGTAATGCACATATTCATGCACCCAGCTTGGGTCCTGAAAACTCTGATCCAAAAAAAAATTGCCTATTGCTGGGCACACAGAGGCAGAGTGTGGAAGAGGAGATAAGCAGACCATCAAAGAAGAAGAGACAAAGGCCATTTTTGCATGAGGTTGATATTTCATAGTTGCCTCGGATTCTTATCCTCTCATCTGCATGTTGTAGCAATTTAGCGTTGTAGTTATTTAGCGTTCTGCACATTTTCAGCTCCTAGCACAGTTCTGCACATTTTCTGCACATTTTCAGCTCCTAGCACAGTTCATTGCAATGAGAAACTGCAGTATCTGAAAACCAAAAAAAACTCCATTGTAAATCTCCCAAACTGGTTCTGCTTAATTTTTTGCCTACATGCAGAAGTATAACATGAACTCACAGCACAGAAGTGGCCAGCTATGCGCGTTCCCAGGCTGACCCTCCTGTCATTTCCATCCCTATCTCTCTCCATCCATCAAAGGACAGACTGCCATCATTATTGTCTTCATGTGTTAACCAGACAGCGGGAAGAGAGTGGATCTGGTAATGGACTGTTAAAACATGTTTTTTCCATGTATCAATAAACATACATACCTATGTAAAAACGTAACAACACAGAAATATGTTTTAAAATGTCATTTGTTTGTTTGTTTGTTTGTCTGTTTGTTTGTTTTAAAAAAAGACCAATCAGCAATGGCGGGGCAGGGTGAAGGAAGGGAATGGGAGTGGCCAGGGACTTGCTGTTGCGAATGCAGCAACTGCTATTCTCTACAGTAGTATGATGTAAATGAGGAGGTGCAGCCAGCACAGTTTCTGAATCAGAATATAAAAATAACACTACTGACACGCAGTGAACCACTCTTCCCCTCTCATGTGGAAATGGCCAATGTCAGCCCAGTGGAACAAAGCGAAGAGCCTATGTAGCAGGCTGGCTCAGTCTGTGTTGTGACTCCAGCATCCCACAGCATAGAGAAGAAGATGGGGGAGGATTCTTCTGTCTGGGATCCATGAGGGGGAGAAGAGGAAGGTGGAGAAATGAAGAATAGAGAACAATGGTGTCACTAGGCTTGATTTCACTCCTCCCTGATGGTTTAACCCAATGTGGGTTGCTCCCTGCCTGACTCCCCCAGTTACGCCATTGTTAGCTAGACAACCTCAGCTTAATATGATGAAAGACTCTTTTTGTAACTTTATAACAACTTCTAAATAATGCCTGAAGAGAACTCCCTTCATGTATACACTAGTGTTAGATTGCTCGCTTAGAATAAGAGCTTCTTTTCCCACTTTCTCGTCATGGGCCCTGCTTGGTTTGTGCACACATTTATGTATGGGATTCTCATTTCCCATTGGAGGGTAAAGGAAAGTTCCTGCAAAGTCAGAGATGGGGAAAAGACAAAGTCACCTCCTCAGTGCCTTCCTACTTTGTCACTGAGTTTCAGTGACTTAATTCATGGGTGGGGGTAATGACAGAATTTACAGGTTCTCCTCTCCTACTCAAAACAGGAGATGGGGGGAAGACCTGTAACAGGCTATAACACAATGCAAACTTGCCTGGAATAAAGCTCAATGAAGATTTATTTCTGGATGCACATACATGGGCCTTGGCTATAGCAGGTTTGTATGTTTCTGCTCAGATACGTGTATCTAAATTATAGTTATAGTAGTTTGATACCATGTGAATGTTCATGGCTCTGTCCTATAGAAACTTGGGATGTGTCATTTGGTAAGATATTTAGGCCCTTTCCACACGGGGTAAAAAAACGGCTTAGGGCGACCTCATCCTGAGGTCGTCCACACCGTGGGGCGCGCTAGAGCGGTTTGAAAAGTGGAGGTTCCACACCTCAAACCGCCCTAGTGCGGCCGCAAGGGGTGGCGCGGTGCGTTTTTTAAAAACCACTTTTTATGTGGTTTTCTAAAAAACGCGAGCATGCTAACCCGTTGCAGCGCCCCGTTTGAAACTGCAGGGACGCGCTAGTGCGTCCCTGCAGAGCTGCCCGGGGGGCGGGCTTCCGGCTGGCGTGCTGCCCTGATTTGTGGAGCGCCGCCGAAAGTCGCTGGCCACCATTTTGGGCGCCGCCAAACGCCGCCGAAATTCGCCAGCGTGTGGAGCGGCGAACGCGCGCTCCCCGCAGGGACAGAGCAACCCATTTTCAGGTAAGATCCGTCCCTGCGTGCGCTGCCCCGTTTCCCCGTCCCCCGTGTGGAAAGGGCCTTAGAATTCTCTGCTAGAGAGCTCTATGTAGCCCTGTACAGTGCTAGGGTTCTCTCATACAGAATTCTAAGTACCGTATCAACTACAAATCCCAAGATTTCATATGATGCCAACTATGACATAGATAAAGTGGCATTAAATTGCTATAACTGAGTGATATAGATGCACTCAGACAGATTTGTAAGGATTCTATTTCAAGTCAGCTTTATTATCTTGTGTGACCTGCACACTAGAACAAGGTGCTTAATGAGCACAAACCAAGTTGATCAGTTGGTGTCAGACCACTTGCAAAACACAGCATGCATATATCTCCTAAGATTTTGTCTCAAGAACAGAAAATGTATCAACAGAAATGAGTTTGCAAATTAACCTGCTCTTCCCAAAAGCAACTCTCTTTACAGGTTTTTTCAATGAAAAGCTTCCCTAAATATACCTCTAGTTACAGGCCCTTTCCACATGAGGCTGGTGAATCGGTTCGTGTCATTTCTTACTGGATTTTCTGGGCTCGAAACAAGGCGGATTTTCCCTCATTTCCTTCTGCACAGGTACCGTGTATGTTCCATTCTGATTTGGAGGAGTGTGAGTTCATGAATCCACACTGCCTCTGCTGTGGCCACTCCCGCTACTCCCCTCACTCCGCCCCGTCAGTTGTGATTGGCCTTTTTTTTTTTTTTTTGCATGGTTTAGTACGTCATTGCAGACATGCAAAAGTCCATACTACCCCCTGGCCCCTCCCATGAGCCCTCTCCCAACCACCGATTTGCATTGACATGAATGTACATGTCTGCACCACTGTGAAAGTACAAATCAGATCGATCTGGAAAATCGGAAAACTGATTTCTTCCGGTTTTCAAATAGCGTGCTTTACGACCACATGGGGGCGCATTTAGTCGGAATTACATGCAGAACGAAGGTAAATAAACTGAACCTAGTCTGCTCCAATATGCAGAAGACCTCCATGGCAAGACGCATTGGCCCGCATTAATAACCGCACGCGGGAAGGGCCATAATTTTGCCTGTTTCCGCACTTCTCTGACACCATAAAATGGAGTACACTCACAATACACCTCAGAAAGAAAACTCTTTATCTTAAACTTCATCAGCCACACTGAAGGTCCCAATTTCTAAATATTTTATTTGTTTTCTCTTTCACCGCTCTGTTTACAAGTAGGTTAGTGAAGACACCTGCAGGGAATAACATGCAGAATGAAGTCCCTTTTCACTTTTTTTTGTCCTTGTTCATTCCCTATTAGTCAAAATAAAAAATTTACCTAGCAATGAGAACTTGTAGCATTCTCATTTAATCCCAGACAGGAAACCTATCATATTTTACATTCAAATTGAAAAGGCAATCTTCCGATACTAATACAAAAACAACAATGACATGCTTGTGTCAGTCTGTTCTGTACAACATGGGGCAGAGGGGAGAATGCTTTTGGGAGAAATCCCAGAGAAAATAGTGAAAATTCAACACCTGTCTTAGATTTACAGACTTCTTTATAATATATTGCCATTACATTTTGACTCAGTAAACTTGAACTGTACTGCTTGTGATGATGTCTCCAGAAAAACAGGGAGAGTTTAGAAATTGCAACATAAAACTCATCCTTTACAGATTGTCCTTGGACTCACAGCTTTCTTGGCCGATCCCAAATCTGAAATTGGTGATTAGTTTCTTGTAAATAAGTCCTTTTCCAAGAACTACAGCATGATTAAGTGACAAAGCAATTGTAGCTCAAACAAGGAATAACCACTCCTATTGTAATGCATATGTTAACTACACAATGGAACAAGGGATAATTTCATTCCTTTTGCAGCGTAGCTGTAACTGTTTTACAGCTCAATATTAACTGCATGACAGAGGGTTGGACTCAATGGCCCTTGTGTCTCTTCCAGCTTTACGATTCTATGATGGTCAAGGGCCTACCAAAATGACACTAGGCCAACCACAGCTATGCTGAATGCAAATTCATCTTCACTTAGGGATGCAGGGAATTATTTAAAACATACCAGACTCCGGTGTAACTCTGTGCTGAAATTGTGCCTCTGTTCTTGGGTTATTGGCAATTTGCTTTTGGTGTGATTTGGTCTTGTCCCACCCCTTCTGCTTCTCCTATTTGGCTTTTCTCAATTCATTCAGCAAAGCAGTTCTGCTGCTGGATTGCTCTGTCAGCAGTTTTCAGAAATTAGACAGCAAAAGAGGGTTTTTCTGGCAGAAAGGAATTCCTACCAGCAGAAGAAACTTGGGCCTAATCCAAACATCTTATAGCCAGCACCCCACTGATTGCACTGTCAATTATTTTTATAGTTGCAGTGGTTTGTGGCCTTGCTAAGTTGTGTTTTGTACCATAATACTGTCCCACATTATCCACATCCCCCCACAGGGTCTAGCAGAGAAATAAAGCAGATTTAGTCTGGACTGCAAGTCCCAGAAGTCCTAACCAACATAGTCAATGCAGAATAGTGAGGAATGATGGGAGCTGCAGGCCAACAACATCTATAGGGCTGTAAGTTTCTCATTCTAATGTAAAGTCTAACAACATCTCCTCATAAGAGCTTAGTCAGTGCTTGTTCACATATCAAGGACTGTCTGAGAAGTTGATCTAGGTCACTGGCATTAGGCTACATGGGAGCATGGCTTGCCCTTCAGTGTCTGGGCTCTTTCACACTTCACAGTTATGGCACTATGGTTTCACTTTAACTGCCACAGCAACATTCTATAAAATGCACTGTAGGGAGAAGAAATTAGAATTATCTGTCAGACAGGGCTAGTACCCCACTAAACTACAGATCCGACGATTCCACAGGATGTTGCCATGGCTATTAAAGCAGTATCAAAGTGCTATAATTCTATTGAAATGTCCTCAGACTCTTCTTTCACAAATAACCAACGTGGGAGCTTTATCTGGTTTGTCGTCATGACTTGAATGTTTGGGGTATTAATTGCCCCATCATTCCAAAATGGCATCAGTGAAAGAAAAGTCCCAAATTCAAGGTAGGGTGGGGTGGGAAAAACTCAATCTATCTTTGCACAGATTAAATTTTAAATGGCAGTGCAAATTTAACTTGAAAAGATAATTATAATGTTTCATCTTCTTTCATCTCAGGTTATGTAAATGAAACTTTAAACTTTTTATGGTTTAATGAATTTTTCACAAAGCTTGATTCTAAATTGTCAGTCACTTCATCAGGGAACATGGTAAGAAATGAATGCGGAAATAAATTGAGAAAAATATTCAAAGTTGTTCTTTTGCCATTTACACTGATGAGATTACATATGAGGTCATCAAGTAAGAGATCTAAAAACCGGTCAGATCATCTAGTTGGTTCATTAATAGTTTTACTTGATTGAATAAAAATTCACCCCTCTCTTTTCTGAACTGCTTTCCAGAATTATAGTCTATTTTGTTATTGCTGACCCCCCACACACACATACTCAGATCTGATATGGTTTAATTGGTGAAATATGATTTAATTGGCAAAATATATTAATTGAATTTGATATAAAATGGATCCTGAGCTGATTGGAAGCAGGGCAGAGGAAAATTACTGACTGAACATGTATGCTACAAGGTAGGTCAGAAGATCCCCTCTAGGTGTAGCCAAGGTCATTGCTGGGCAGATTACCAGGTAACTCTAGAGATAATAGGCTGAAGCTGTAACATCTCTGATACTACACAATAACAAAGGGAAGTTCTCACCAAATCGCTGATTGTTTCAGCCCTTCTTCCTTGCACCTGGACATTTCCAGGTATTTTTCCCTTACCAGTCCAATATTACGGAGCCATTACAACAGCCATTAACTCTTTGTCACCTAACACTAAGACCATTAACTCCATCCAGACTCAACTGTCCACGTTGCAACTCCCATTGTTTGCTTGGCCAGAGAGCCATTCACATCCATGTCCTCCAGGTAGATTTGGGGTATAAAAACCCTCCATTTTGAGCATGTAGATGCAGTATCTCACTTGCTGAATGCCACACTGTCACTCTGATTCTGAGTACTGTCCTTAGATGCAAATCTAAGCCACATCGCTGCTTTCTTCACAGCTCTCTGGATCAGTAATTATTGCCCATTCCCTAAAAACTCCTCTACCAACAACTTTCCTCCCTTTATCCTTTGGTTAGCTCTTGTGAAAGTGTGTGAGTGTTTGGATCTTTTGTATGCATGACTGAACTTTCAATAAAACATATTTTAGCTTATTTTGGAATCTCTGGCTGATTCTTTCCTGATAGGACCCCACAAACATTGCTGGAAAGATCTCATTAGGTCACACCCCCCTTGCAGGCCTCCTAATTTGAGCTAATTAATCCCCCATTCCCCAGAGGTACTGGCATCACAGGTGAACCTCTCAGTCACCCTCCTTTTGGGATAATATAGTCACTAAGATAGAGGCTTGCTTACTACAGTCTTGTATGATTTACTACTCTGGCCTGGCAATCCAATTCTAGTCCAGCCATTAGGCTATGTGAGGCAACAATGTCAAGTGACAGATGCTGAGAAGCATTGAGTTGTACATGCCACATGACCAGCTCTGTGTCCATTAAATTCCTCTAGTACCCCCTGATGTGGTGATGGATGCAGTTCTATTGCCAGTATTGAAGGCAGAGTCAACTCCCATTCCCATCTGATTTTGTACACATTACAGGGGAGGCATCTTCTGATCTTTTGCTTCAGGCAGCTTTGGTTTGTTTGGACCAGTAGATAATTATGCTGCATCACTTTATTGAATGCAATTGCATCATTCACCCTTAAAGCCAAGAGCACACAGCAGTCTCCACCACTCTCAAAGGGCAGCTACTCTTTCTTTTCACATCTTAACTGGATAGTACAATTCTGTGCATGTTCTGTTGTCATGGGCCTTCAAGTCATTTCTGACTTTTGGACATCCTACAGCAAACCTACAGCAACTGGGGCTGAGAGTGTATGATACATCCAAGATCACCCAGAGGGTTTCCATGGCTGACTGGGCAATTGAAACCTGGTCTCCAGGATCATTGTCCAATGCTCAAACTACTATACCCACCTAAAAGTAAATCTCACTATGTTCAATGAGTGCTGTTCTCAGTTAAGTATGCATTAGGTTGAAGCCCACTGTTCTCACATAATTTCTCTCCACGTCAGTGGCACAGACAGAACAGTAACAAAAATAGAAGTAGTCTGCTTGGAGACAGCAAGCTCTGACCTTTCCAGCCTCTAAAATATCTTTGGTCTACCTCTTGTTTTTTAATGACCAACGACAGCAGAGTAGGGTTACCCACCATTATGTTAGTATTGTACCTTTACTCTTAACTTCTGTTAATAAAGATATTGAAAAATCTTTAGAGTAGCACATTAAAACCTTACTTTTAAAAAGTAATAAGTTGCCATTACAATCCTAAGGCCCTTAAGTAGTTAGTTACCTCTAAAGTTATAGTTTACTTTCTTATTCTTCAGATTCACTTTAGCTACTTTTTAGAAAATCTGAACATATATATCCATTTCCTTGTTGCCTCATCGTCTGAAACAGAGCACAAGGCAGCAGTACCTGACCATAAGCCAGTCCATTAACTATTGGATATTTCTCCTCCTCTGCCATGTAGGAGGTCACAGCCCAGTAATTAAAAGGGAAACTAAAAGTTTCAGTTACATAGCACAATGGATGGAATCATATTAATATCTTACATATATGTAAACTCCCCTACAGAACTGGTTTGATATTTGATATGTGACATTCACATTCAGTTCAAGATTGCCAAAGTAGAGATCTGCATGAAGTGACAGTGTGCTTGTAGATGTGCTTGTGTATGATAGGCACATTTGGCTGTGCATTCAGTTGCACAACACTGCTATTCAACGCAGGGGGTGCATTGTACAATCAATGCTAAATCGCACATGCAGAGATTTACACAACACATTTCCAATGTAGAGTATCACCCAATGAGTTAGGCTATCCTTCATTAAGTTATAATTGCAACCTAGTGCAGTTGTGCTTCAGTTGTTGGGGAAAGGAACTAATTACACTGAAACAACAAAGAGTTCGATGGCACCTTGCAGACTAACAACCTAAAGACTCTCAGTATTACAGTGCAACAAATCTGTTTGTTGTTTTTGCTGCAGCAGTAAATCCTCATAAATTCCATTCGCACAGACAAGAAGGATTCATTTTTTTCTTCTCCTTGCTGCAAGAACGCAGTTGAAAACCATGCAGTTTTTGAAGACTTATTCTGCCCAATAAATAAATAAATAAATGTGGGCTTCTGTGCAGAAAATTGCCTTTTGTGTACAGAAAACAAGTTTAATGAACAGAAAACAGCATTTGTTGAAGATAAATGTTATTTACTGCACAAAACATGTTGTTTTCTGTCCAGGAACTTTTTTTTTTTTTTGGCAGAAATGCCATTTTCTTTGCAAAACAAACTCACATGCATTTTTAAAACAGAATGTCCCCTATACTAAATATGAATGAAAATACAGATGTTGTCAGCAGTCTACTGTAGTGATGTGAATGGTTCTGTTCCCTTCCCAAGACATTGTTAAACTGCAACACCTAGCATTCCCCACCCCTGGCTATGTTGGTTACAGCTGCTGGAAACTGTGGTAGAGTAACATCCCAAGGGCTATATGATTCCCACCACCTGATCTACTATGACAGGGTGCTCAAATCTTAATGCAGATTTCACTTATGGCTGCATATAAAGAATCCAGAATGCTTTGGGAGGCTACATAGTTTGATCATATTCCATCAACGTTGAATTACAGTCAGTTCTCTGCCAGGGTCAGGGGTGCAGAACTCCTCCAAAAGTGGCAAAATTGTAAATATCAAAAATGTGTGGTTGTATCTGTGGAAAGGGGGCTGAGTCATGGTGAGGAGAATGGGCACCCGGGGCCCAAACCAGGGCAGAGAAAGGAGAGGGAATGGAGGTGGGTCAGCATGGTAGCTCTACACTTCCTTTTATCTCACTCATCTCCTTCCTTGGGAATGGGGGGAGTACTGGGAGAGGGTTTGTGGTGCTGAGATGTTGGGCTGTGAGCCATCCTTAGCTGGCCAGGCAGCTGGTGGTGGTAGTGGAGGAGAAGAAGGACCAGAGGCTGGTTTTTAAAGGGCTTCACAGCCTGATAACAGCTGCCAAGAGGTAGGAAAAGAAACACCAGGGTTGTGAGAGGGGCCAAGGGTTGAAGAAATTTGCAAACAATCAAATCTGTGAAAGTCAAATTCACAAGCGTGGAGGGCTGATCGCTGTTCCATTGGTTGCCCATTCCTACCTAAGTTCATCCCAACTTCTAAACCTTGAAAGATTTGGAAGCAGGATGTTTTTGCACCCACACGTACCTGCCTCAATCCTAACATAAGTTTTAGAGACCCTGCTTTCTGGAAAGCACAAAAGTAAACGAAGCTGGCAAGTTGCAGACACTGAGCCCTACCAATGGATGCTCCACATTCGTGGAAATCCTCCCCTTGAGAACTCATCTTGCCTCCTCTTGCAGCCTTTCAGTAAGCCTAAGCAATTGCTTATTCTACCAAGATTTTAATTAATTTTATTGCTTGTCCCTGGTTTTTTTATTTTATCTGATGTTTATTTTATTACATGTTACATATTCCTTTCATTGTATTTTTAAACATGTTTAGTCTTGTGCATGCTTTCCCTAAAACATGGGTCAGAGATTGGTAAAGTTTAAAAAATAATATGCCTGTTTGTATGCAGTGTGTATGCATAATTCCCAGTCCCAAAAGAGAATCCATGTGGCTTCCTTGCTTTATGAGGTATTTGCATATACTTATTAAAAACTTAATTTTTACAGCATATTTGAGACATTAAAAATACAGGAGCTATTTCTCCATTTATTGGATTGGTTTTTGCCCAGCTTTTACAAAACTACAGTGCAGCAAATGGCACCATTTGTACTTTCAAAGGCCAAAGGTAAAACCTCTAAAGAGATGGAAAGTAAAAACTGCCAACTTTTTACTATAACAAGGTGGGGGACTATATGAAAATAAGAAAAATTTGACCATACTAGCCATATTCTAAAATATTCAGGACCTTAAAAGCAAGGGAAGAGGAAAGGGAAGAGGAAAGGGAGGAGGCAGAGAGGCACATGCAGTTAAAGTTTGGCTTGGAAAGGGATGTTTAACAGTAAAAGCTTCATTTTCTCTTGGGAATCAATCTACTTTTTTTCTTACTATGCCTTTTTCAGAAGCACTGAATGGTAATTCCAGTGACAGGAAGCATTTTTGTTATTTGTTCGTCCAGGAAAGAACAAACTAGGAGATCCAACTTGGGGGAAGCTCAGAATTGAAAATGCCCAAATATTGCTGGAGGGGGGGTCAATCAAGGTCAAATTTTACAGATGACTGTTCATGCTAAATAAAATACTTAAGACATGATTGGGGGAGAATCTCTGTTTGTTTGGATTATGTCAAATGGGAACTATTAATCAATAACCTTGTCAGCTATGTCAACAGTGCTTCAGAAATGGGAAGGAAACTGGAAATGCAAAACTGCAAGTCGTTGTTTTAAAAATGCCTTAGTAGCAATGTGCAGCATTTAGAACACAATCTGCCAAGCACCTGACTGAGTGGGCATTTTGCATTGTAGAGTTTATATTCATCACTTGGGCAAAAAAGAAAGGAAGGAAGGAAGGAAGGAAGGAAGGAAGGAAGGAAGGAGGAAAAGAAAGAAAGAAAGAAAGAAAGAAAGAAAGAAAGAAAGAAAGAAAGAAAGAAAGAAAGAAAGAAAGAAAGAGATTAGCAAAAGTGACAACATCAGGATTAATTGAAGTTAGAGATATGTGACTCACATGTCAGCTCCAAGGGATGACCTACTACTAAAGAGTATTTTTAGAAGAGCAGAGCTCACAGGAGAAACCATGATTAAAGGTGTTGTGAGAAATCAGGGTGCTTGAAAAGTCAAAGGCCCCAGTCTGAATTCTGCAAAGAGAAGTGGGGTGGGAAACACAGCCCACCATGAATGCCATGACCTGATTTTGCTCATCCCAAACACATCTGTCACACAAATGTCAAATGGGAAACTTAGGAAGTTACATTTAAGAAGAATGAATATAATGTGTTGAGCATTTCACAGATTAAAATATGGACACGTGTCCAATCAACATCAATGTGTGATCCGGGTGGCAAAAGTTATTAATGAAGAAGAACACAAAAGCTAAGCAAAGCTGCAGCAGTTTGCTTTTGCCCGAGGGCAAGATTCTAACCCCTCCTCTCCTCTCCTCTCCTCTCCTCTCCTCTCCTCTCCTCTCCTCTCCTCTCCTCTCCTCTCCTCTCCTCTCCTGAGTTCATTGAATGAAAACTATGGGCCTTTCCACATCACATTATTGTAGTGCTATTACTCCACTTTCAACATCCCACAGAATCCTGAGGTTTGCAGTTTAGGGAGGAGCATTTAGATTGGCCTCAGAAAATGACAAATGCCAGAATTCCACAGGATGTTGAAACTTTGAACTCAGTTTGCAGCAGCTAAAGTAAGCTGAGAACAAAAGGGGAAAGTAGAACATTTTAAAAGCAGCTGAGAAGATGGGACAACAGAGGATTAATCAGGACTGACCCTGCCTAACTGAGACAGTTGAAGGGTATGTCATATCATGTTCTAGGTCACAGAAGATCATATTACCAATGTTCAGTGATAGGTGGCTTGTTATTAAGTTGTTGTTGTTGTTGTTGTTGGGTGCCTTCAAGTCATTTCTGACTTATGGTGACCATAAGGTGAGCCTAAATATGGGGTTTTCTGAGGCTGAGAGTGTGACGCATCTAAGGTCATCCAGTGGGCTTCCATGACCAATCAGGAAAACAAACCCTGGTCTCCAGGGTCATAGCCCAATGCTCAAAGCATTGCACCACACTACCTGTCTGTCATTAGATTAATTCTTCTTTAAAACCATGATTCATGCTCAATTAATTCTTAAAGACTAATTCTTTAAAATGCTTCCTAAGCTCTGCAGCAGAGCTCTTCCCTGGGATAAACATCTACCTTGGTAGCTGGATAGGCTTGGCAAGGGCTCCAGCATCATCATGGATGCTCAGATGGAAGGGGATTACCTGACCACTGATAGTTCCCCAGTCACATTCATTTCATTTTCATGACAGACAGGCATAGATTGGGCTCCAGGAGCCAAAACAACCTATAGAGGCTTCTGGAGATACAATTTTCCAAATTTAGATCCTCAAATCATGGGAGTTTTGGAAGGCCCCGGGGTACAGGACAGCTTTGTGGGCCACATGCACATAACATCCTTTCTCCATGTTAAATGTGGGCTTTCTGCTGTTACATGCCATGCCTCTTTGCTATAGAAATCTGGGATTTGTAATATCCCGAGTGCTTAGAATTCTGTGCTAGAGAGCTCTAATGCTGTAAGTACAGACTGTTAGAGACTTTTGAGTTACTTCATCAGACTGCAAATCCAAGTATCCCATAGAATGAGATCATGGAAGTTAAAGTGGTATTAAATTGCTGTAACTGTACAGTGTGAATACTGCGTGCTTATATGCCAGCCTAGGCCACCTATACTCAAGCAAGATGATGATCCAGTTTAAACTAAAAAGAGCATGAGATGCTGCAGGATTTTTTTCCTCCACATCTACAGTTGTGTTTAAATCAAACCTCAGTTGTATAGAAAATCATTTTTCAGTCTCTTCTTCTCTTCTTCAACCCTGATTCCCTGAAGTTTCCCTCTTGACTCCAAATAGCTTCTTTGGACACTTTGTTCCTATGACAGCTTCACTCCTCTTCCTCCTCTTTCCTACATGCAGGAAAAGGAGAGGAAAAATTAAAGGTTTTCAAGCAAGGCTTGAAAACACTGGTCAAGAGTGGCCACCTTTCCTTCTTTTCTTCCTCTTCTGTACAAAAATGATCAAGTAGGAGGAAAGGAGGAAGGAATCCTTACAATCTCTAATGACCAATTGGAAGTAATCAGGATTTCCTTCAGGATAACCTTAAGAGTTGGATATAGAGGAATGGAAGGGCAGTGGAGGCTGGTAGCTCTACTAGTGGGGCAGCAAAGCAGCTTCAGCTTTGAGTCTGAACTTTATATGAGCTATACAAGACACTGAACCCTATCCCCAAAATAGGATCAGCATCTTGGTGGGATGGGATAAGATTATTCAGTCAAAATCTTAGCAGAGACAGTCAGAAGCAGAGTCTCTGCAGAGAAGTTCCGTCTATTATCTTGCGTGAGTCACCATTCCAATTTGCCTCTTTCAAAACAGAAGCTCATGTGGGCATGAGCTCTTCTTAAGGTTAGATATTCTTACTCTTTCACAATTTTTTTAAAAAAGAAAAACTCCTGAGTACATTGTGTCTCCCATTTCCATTCAGCCCTCAACATTCAGGAAGAAATTGCATCAAGCAGATCCAAACAAAGCAAATGTCTTGCTATTTTATCCTTGGTAAACAGCTAACATCTATATACCACAAGATCAAAAAATAATGGTATCCTACTGCTCCATAAGTGGCCAATCAAACTCACAATGTTTATTTTCCAGGCAGGAGACATTGATCCTGTGACAGTTCTGTGTTTCAATGACATTTTTGCCACTGCCTCAGCCAATGATGACATTATGTCCATTTAAAATGGATATTGGCTTCATACAGTGCCAGCAGTTCTTTTTATGGTTATACATTTGCCTCTGTGTCCCTCTTTAAATAGAGGAGGAGCCAGAAGACTACCAGAAGAACATTTGCATTCCCAGGCCATCAAGAATTCAGCAGAGGTTCATAGATGAAAAAGCTAACTCAGATCTTTGTCTCTTTCAGTACAACAGGAAGGAGAGGAGGAGGAGGAGGAGGAGGAGAATAGGTACACTTCTGGTGTTTTGTCTTTGTCTTGGTGTTTTGTTTTCTTTTGTTTTGTCTTGTCTTGTCTTGTCTTGTTTTGTTTGTAAGCTCTTCCCAGTAGTAAGCTAACTTGGTTGGTTGGTTAGTTGGTTCATGGATTTTGGGTTCACCTGCCAGAAAAGCAAGACATATGAACTTCTCCATGTAGCACATCAGGGCAAACAGCCTGCATTCCTCAGCCAAATTTCAGGCAGCCCTGTGACTAATTCCAAGTCTTCCACAAGCAAGCAGTTCAGATCTCTGAAAAGAGCAACCTCTCCCACCCCTGCAGCCAGCTGAGTGAGAAATAAGGGTAGAGGAATGGAGATGCCAGAAAGAAAGAGATGGTCCAGAGGGAATATGGCCCTGACAGGGGAAAAACCCACCCCTCAACTGTCTTTTTTTGCCTTTGAAAAAAATGAGTGAAACCCATCCATGCCCTTTGCCCCGGTTGGAAAGAGAGAATGTCCATGGATGTGGTCTTTATGGGTATATGTGTCCCTACATACAATAAGCATAACAGGAGACTAATTTAGACAGCCTGAGCTAGCATCCTAATTAATAATATGCTGAAAAGGCATTTTTGTGCGTTAAAGTCTTTTAGCTGAAAATCCTATTGCAGTTAAATCATGATAATCAGACTTGTGCAGACGAGGTAAAATGAAACATTGTTAATACAGCAGCATGCTGCCAATTTAAAGTATTTCCCTTACTTTAAATTGGCCTCATGCTGGTGTATTAACAATGCTTCCTTTTACCCTTTCTGCCCAAGCCTGATTATCATTCTAGGCAAGCATTAAAGAACCATCCCATTTTCTTCTCTTCTCTTTATATATTGAATTTTTATAGCAAGGAACAGAGCAGATAATACATAGAACCCCTAATAACAACAGTTATATTTACCTTTCTTCCATTCATCACTTTTATTTGGGTTTACTTGGCATTTTTTTAAAACTAGCTTCTGAGACAGTTAGCCCAATCCGGGAGTGTAGAAACCTGTCTCATGCTCTCAGATCACCTCACCACCTTCCCAAAGCCTCATACCATCACAGAAGGGAAATATAGTGCCACAACAACCAAGCTACAGTTTTCAGGCCGTAGCTTTACTCCTTCCTTGCTTTCCTGGCTGGGGCAGGCCACAGGTTTGAGGCCAAAGTACAGTCACTTTTCTCTTCCCTTGACTTCCTCCACAAGGAGAAGATGAAAAGAGAGCAAAGCTGAAAGTGGAAGCTTAGCCCTGATACCTCTGCCACTTCGCAAAACACAGTGTGCTTCCTCTCTCCTGACTTCATCACTGAGTGGGAAAGAGGAGTAGAGCCAAAGCTGTGTTATCAACTGAACACTGGCTGGAGAGTCTCCAGCTATCACTTGGGTTGAAAGACCTAGTGATGATGGTGATGCAGCCACACCTTCTGGCATTCTGTGTTAAACTGGTTTCTCATTCCTATGTACGTGTTTTCTGGGCATCCTAAAACGTACAACAATGTGCGAGAAAAAACAGTGAAAATGAGCACTGTAGTTCCACCACCTCATCAATCTACATTCTTGTTACCTCCAGTAAGTTCAAGGTGAACGTCTGAAGCAGAGACCCTACTCTCTTCCTGAACACTCACTATATGATGTCTGACTCTCATTTTTCCAGAGTTCTATATTGCATAAGCAACCTCTACGGATAAAAGAAGGCTGTTATATTGTACATACTTGGCTTGTCCCAGTTCACAGTTTCAACTTCCAGATATGTGATTGCTGGCCACCAATATTCATTAAACAAGGGCCCTTTCTGCACAAGGCGAGGAAATCGCTCCGTGCCATTACCTATCGCTTCTTCTGGGGTCCAAAGCAACGCGGACTGTCCCTGAAGCCCTTCCGCAGGGCTCCTCCTTGGTCCAGGGCGAATCGGAGCAGTGTGAGGTCTGTAGATCTGCACTTCTCCAGCTTCCAAAATGGTGGCTTCCAGTTTCCAAAATGGCGGCTTTCGGCTTCCAAAATGGCGGTTTCCGGTTGGTCGTGGGTCTTGACCAACCGCTGAAGCTTGCCATGCCTAAAGCCCACCCTCTGCAGATCGCAGGCTCGCATTGGTGCAAGCCTGCGAATCTGCACAAGGGAGCAGGAACGCAACGGCGTGTTCCAGGAAAATAAAGACCTGTTTTTGCAGTCTTTAGAAAACATGCTGGAGGAGCACTTGGGGTCGTTTTTGAGCAGACCGAGGTGTGGATCTCTGGTAAGTAGTCCGCTCCTAGTCCGCTCCAAGGTGCAGACAACCTCCCTGAGAGGACACACTGCCCCATTCTAATTGCCTGGTGCGGAAAGGGCCAAGATTTCTAATAAAGAATAAAAGTCTTCATTAAACTGTCAGAGATGAACAACGCCACTATTCATAACTCATGTGCATGGTGACATGCATCTACCAACATGCATCTACTAACATAGTGGACAACAGAACAAATCAAACTTCTTGATTTCTAATTGATACGACTGATACTATACTATACTATACTATCACATACTATAATAACATGTGCCTGAAGGACATGCTAATTTTTCAAGCTTCTGAAAAAGTTGGAAGAAATGATAATGGCCCCTTAGGCAAGATAAGCTTCTTTTGTTATGTACAAATCTCCTCTATTTTTTCCCACTCCAGAAAATCAAGTAAAGCAGGAAGAGAATGAATAGTTCACCTGAAGCACTGCACCACAGGAGAAATCAAATGCTACTTTAGCTTTATACAATACAAGGAAATTTAGCTAGTGAAACTCAGCTTGATGTTGATAGGGGTATAAAAGATAGTCACCAATTTCCTTGTCCTTGAGACAGTGAGACACCCTGTTGAAAATACTATCAGCTGCCACACAAGACTTCTCTCACTTTAGGATGTTTTTGTGAAAGATTCATTTGTAGGAAAACACTTGCTTTTTAAAAGAGAGAGAGAGAGAGAGAGAATGAAAAAAGGGAAAAACAACGTTTTGCAAAAATACATTTTTCAAAAAGAAGTTCTGAAAACAGGAAAATATTACCAAAATGTACAAAACTCCTCAGAATATCAACCAATAAGGAGAGAAGAAAACTTGAAATTCTTCATTCTTGTTTGCAAGAAATAAGCAAGCAAAGATTTGCATTCCTAAATTGGTGGTGACTTCCCTTATGAAAGTAAAGTCTGACCAATAACACCTATATTCCTTAAAAATTTTTCACAGCAAGTACTGTGCAAAATAGGCCAAACCCGACAATTGCTAATTGCGAAACTTTACTATAGTCTTTATTTTGATTCCGTTAGATAACACATCAAGTTCTGTGATTCCATAATCAATCATGTGGATAACAGGCATACAGACATCTATAGTGTCATTGAAGTAAAGATCAGATTGAACGAAACAACATCAAGTTCACAGATTTTTAAATTCAGACTAGAAAAGCTTTAAAAGGAATCAAGGGGAAAATGGTCTCTTCAATCTTTTGGGAGAAACAGGCAAAGGGGGGGGGGAATAAGTACTCTGGTAATGGCTTTCCAGATTTAATTCAGAAGTATTACCAGGTTACTCCCCAGGGCAGAAAAAAATGCTTGTGACAAGAGCACAATGAACTTGGGTTAATAGCAAAATATATTTACTGACTTGTACATTTATAGACAGTTATTCATCACATTAACTTTGCACACTCCAGCACCGCTAAACCTTCAACTCTAGCTATACATTATTAATACCATGGAGTGAATTTAGAGAGTATTGAAATGCAGAAGGAGATAATGAAATTGCAGCACAGTGTTCTCAGAGGCATTCTTTGAGAATTCCAAATTAGAGGGTCCTAGAATCACCACCCATTCTCTGAAACCACCTCATACCTTTTCTTGACTTGCCCTTCAATGATCCCACCAGCTTCCACCCAGCTCTGCTCATCAAAGACACTAAGTCAGATGTATATTAAACACCCAAAGTCAGAAAGGTGAACAGAATTCAGAGCTGTCCTGCAAACATCTGTTGTTGTTCCTTAACTCCTTTATCTACAAAACTCCATCCAAAACCAGGAGCTGGTTCTGACCTACTTTATCCTTCAAATGCAAAAGTTAGCAGGAGGATAAATTCAGAAGTGCAGTTGCTCATTCCAATAGCTTTCATAGCCGCACTCTTTGGCTGAACCCCCTAGCCACACTGTCACAAGATTACAGCACCTCTCAGACTAGGGCCATTTCCACATGGGGTTTTTAACATGGGGCAGAGCGTCCTCCAGGGAGGACATCTGCACCTGGGAGTGGACTGGGTTGGACCTACTTAATGTAGATCTGTACCCCAGCCCGCTCTGGAACGACCCCAAGTGGTCATCCAGCGTGCTTTTGAAAGACTGCTAAAAACAGGTCTTTCAAAAGCACGGAGCGTGCCACTGCGAGCCTGCTCCCTTATGCAGATTCACAGGCTTGCATTGGGGGTGGGCTTTAGGCGATCTGTCGGGGGTGGGCTTTAGGCTGGCAAGCTTCAGTGGTTGGTCGAGACCCTTGACCAACCAGATGCTGCCATTTTCGTCCCTGGAGAAGTGTGGGGCGGTGGCCACACACTGCTCCGGAGAAGCGTGGACCAGACCGGGGAGCCCAAACATCCAGTGAGTAGCGTCACGGGGCGAGCAGAAATGGCCTAAAAGCTATGAAAGAATTAAGTAAGATCCACAAATGTAAAGCTATATTATGAAATAACAAAGTTAGAAACATCCATGCCATAATATTTCCAATATTTTCAATTTCTAGGTATGGTTGTGACAGCTGAATAGTAGAGCAAGCTGACAGGAAGCAATCAGTTCATTTGAAATGTGCTGTTGGAGAGTTCTGCAGCTACCACAGGCTGCTAAAAAAACAAATAAATGGATCCTAAAGCAAATCAGGCCTGAACTCGCATTAGAAACCAAGATTACCAAAATAAGGCTGTAATACTTTGGACATATAATGAGATGATATGAGTCAACAGAAAAGATGATATTGCTGAATAAAATGAAAAGTAGTACAGAAAGACAAATACTGCACTACGTGTCGATTGATTCAATCAAGAAATTCATGGCCCTGCATTTGCAAGACCTGAGCAGAACATCTGATGAAGACACCTCTTGGCAGTATCTCATTTATAGCGTCAATGTAGATTGAAGTCAACCAATGGCAAATAACAAGAGCAACAATAAATATCTCATATGGAACCTCAGCTGGGTGTCAACTGAAGTCCTCTCTCTACATTCATGGATTTGAATTTTGCAAATTTGATTATTCAAGAGGTTTGTGCGTGCCTTCCCCCAATTCTCCTCTCCCCATTCCCTTGCATTTTGCTGGGTGCGGAGAAGAAAGGCAAGTGTGCCCAGGCAAAAGGCAAGGGAATAGAAGGGAGTGTTCCCCCTCCCATTCCCTTGCCTTTTGCCCTGTCACAGACAAAAGGGAGAAGGCACACAGAGGGTTGGGGAGTTATTCACTGTTTTTCCATTTTCACAAGGGTTTTGAACTCCAAACTCTTGCAAAAATGGAGGGGCCACTGTATTTTGATGGACATTAAAACCTATTTATTACTACTTTGCAAAATTGTAGTTTCTTCTAACAAAGGTGTTAGGATTTTGAATTTTTTTTCCAAAACATGGAATTTTAACTTTTAACCACACACGCTAATGTAAAAATACTTCAAGAAAGCCGGCAATGTGAATACTTGGAGAGTCAGATTGTTTTAGTTCAGTTTGGCTTTCATTTTTTGCAGAAATGTTCCTCCCCATGGTAAAGACATCTGTTTGTTGTAGTACAAGATTCTGCTCACTTAATTATCTTGCATTTAGCATATTTCATCTTGTGATTGGACATTAGAAAGTACCCATAGGATTAAATCTGCAAGATTGATTACTGAGGTATATATCTCTGAGGGAGGTAAGGAAAATGGATTAATCCTAGGTAATATGCCACTTAGTCTGACCCTGAGGATTCAGAAGCAGAAACAGAAATCAGAAATGTAAGGTGCAGAAAGGCACAGATTGAGGTTACAGTGTCCTGATGTAAAAGAGTATGGCAAACCAATACCTTTTACCCTGGCACCAAAGAGGTAATACCAACAGGTGCAGCTTGTGTGACAACCTTTACATTTTTCACCAGAGCTTAATTGCACTCTAAACAGATGATATTTATTTATTTACCACTTTCCAGTGGAATTCCCCATGTGAACACAGACTGCTACCATTGCTAGCTACTGCCTGAGTATGTGTAATTTATTTGGAGTCAAAAATCCTAGGCCATTTCCGCACTGCACTGTTATAGTGCTATTATTCCACTTTCAACCTCCTATGGAATCCTGGTATTTGCAGCTTAGGGAGGAGCATTTTGAATTCTCAGCCAGAGAACTCTTTGGCCTCAGTAAACTACAAATCCCAGAATTCCACAGGGTGTTGAAAGTGGAATAATAGCACTCTAACAGTATAGTGCAGAAATGGCTCTAACTCTTCATAGAAATAAAGGGAATAATGAATAATACAATGATGGATTTCTTATACAGCTATCAGTATTGCCCTGATACCAAACTTGGAGAAGTCATTTTTGGTATTACAGTTCCAAGAATTCCCTGACTAAATCCCATACTGGTTTCGGTAGTCCGTTAACTGAAGTCCAAGAAAGTAATTTTTTCAGTCTCTGACCTGACCAATTCATAGATTACTAAACAAAAGAAAAGATTGGCTTTTTTTAACCCTGCCATTTTTTTTCTCTAATGTCCCTGTGCCAGCTTACAGATAATGGCTTATTTAATAATTTGGCATGTAGAAGATTAGGAAATTGTGATGTTTGTTAGGAAACACACAGTAACACTCTGTCACTCACTATCGCTGACTTAAGTGCACCACTGAAAATAACACACTTGAAAATTAGTTCAGCCTTGCTGGAAGGTAAAACTTTACAGCCTAGGTTCCGGTGAATTAAAATCTCTGCTGGTAACAGCTAAGGTTGAGGGACAAAGCTTCAGCTGGTACCAAGAACAATAACACTGCTTAAAATCTTGCTTACACTCAACTTACTGGCTACCTGGACTCCTGCATTTAAATCACCTGTCCAGTTCTATTGTCTAAGAGTTCACTGCTAAAGCTTCTCCAAACCAATTTCTAGTCTTTTGATGCCACACAGGAGATTTTCAACCTCCTTCACTTCCTTGTATTTGGTGTTATGACTCCACAATCATCTACCCACAAGTCTGAAGAAAGGTATTTCCTCAGGACCTCACTGAAGATGTCTAAATCTAATAGACCTGTCTAATCAGTCCAAACATAGCCCAAATTCCAGAGCAAATTGAATTGATCTGATTTGGTCAAGTCTGGAGTGGGTCCAGATGGGTCCATGCCTGGCCAAATGGGTTCCAGATTCAGTCACTCCATCCTGAAGTGCTCTAAATTTTTGTGAGTTTTTTTCCCCAGATTACTGAAGAGTAATACACATTTCAGCATGGGGAGAAAAAAAAGCCAAGGTCAGTGATTTTTCCCTGTCTCCTGTATGGTATGATAAGGAACAACTGTAGCTTCAAGTCCATGGCCAAAATCTCACTACCTTCTTCTGAACTTTCTGACTGCAACATTTGCAGGAATGGTTGTCTGTTACTTTAGGAAGGTAAGGGATTTCATTCTTCTGTTCCAGAAGTACCTGAACCTGTGTAAGAAAACGCTTTGGAGAAAAGGTTCATCTTGTTTTATTTTGTTTTAAAGTTTCCTTAGGCTTACATTTAATTGTTCTGGAGCTGCATTTGTGAGATAAGAGAAACTTTTTTCCTCATTTTTCTTTAGCTTAAATTTATTATTCTGCTATTTTGGTGAAATAACATTCGTTTTTGATTGGGACACAGGGACATTTAAAAACCCTTTTCTTTAAATCTCACTAGTTCACTGCTTATTTGTTTGGGGCTTGGGAAGGGCCTCCTAAGTGTTTTGTGTTCATTCTCCATCTTTACTGTAGGTAGGGTTTTAAATATCCTACTACAATATTTTGTCCTCACATGAGAGGATGAATAATTTCCATCATTTTCTCCCTACTGGTGGCTGAAAAGTGGGATGACGGAGGATTCACTAGGACTGTCCCTGTCAAATCAGGACAGTTGAATGGTATGCTGTAGTTGGAACTGATAACCAGATTAAGGCCTAAAATCTGGGAATCAATCAGCCCAAGTTAAGCAGCCTTGGACCATCTCTCTGCTCTCTGCACATTGCTGTTGCATCACACTATATTTTGACAGTGATGTTCTGCCTTGTATGAATTTTCCTTAGTGTCTCCCCCAACACAAACAGCAATGTGATCAGTTGTCAGTTAGCTTGCTAAAAAAACATACCTGCATTTTGCAAAGCTGGGCTTTTGTCAGATAAACTGAGGCAGAGAGGTCTCCATGGCAGATTGTGAGGGTTCTTCTAAGGAAGAAAAGAAAATTAAAATTATGTATTCTACATATTGTTTTACCTTTAAAATCATGGGAGTACCACTGTTTGAATTTTCTGTCTCAGGTACTAAAGTGTTTTAGGCAGTTGCCTACATCCGTAATGGATGGCCAACCAGCCTACTGCAGGTGGGCAGGCATGCCCAAGAGTACCTGTTTATCACCTTCAAATAAGACATATTGAAGATTTGCAGAGTCTCTTAAACCCTAGCCACTGTTACTTTAGAAGACACACATACATAGCAGCCAAGAAAAGCTCCCAGAGGACCTGTCAAAATATAAAATAGAAGGAGAGCTTCAGAGTACATCACAAATAATTGGTACCCTCTTATTTTTTTCTAGCTAACACAGAGGTAAGTTACAAACAGGCAGATCCCAGTGCAAGCCTCTCCTCCCCATTTTCCTCTGTCTGAATTTCTACAGTCATGGCAAAGTACATAAAACCCACATCCCCATGGGAAGGGGAGGACAGATCCCATTTATTACTGGTGACATGAAAAAATATCTGGAGAAAAGAAAGCCAAAATAGCAACCCAAAAGTAGAGCAACATTAACAGCATGATCCTTTGTTATAAGTTTTAACAGTTTCAGTAGGATTCAGAAGGCTCCTAATATTACTTTGTAGAACTAAAGAATATTTGTATGATACCTAAATTAGCATAACAAGAACTGTGAATCTTCAGTTGGACCAATACCTGGGCATCATACAAAGCCATCTGATTAAAGAAGAATATAAATGGGTTCTCTCTTCCCTCTTTTGTAGGCCTTTAGATAGGATCCAAAGCATATTTTTAGAAAGAATCAAACTTTCCTATCACAAAGGCTGTTAAGAACACCTTTTTGTTCTTAACATAGCATTTAAAGAATGAATATAATTCAAATGCTTGCCTTAACAAAGTGTTTATCTTATCATAGTGACCTGGATAACATTAATTGCTTGCTTGCTTGCTTGCTTAAATATGTGCTTATTGGCCATCAGTCAGCAGAAGTGGATATCATATGCCACTTTTCAAACTTTCTGTGAGAAACCCCTGTACTTTGCAGATATCCTGAGGAATGTTTCAGGACTAGAGGCACCAGGTGTCCCATTTTACCCTTTCTGAGGTATCCACTTCAAGTCCAGTTGAAAATGTAGACTTATAAGAAGGGAGAACAACTCTCTACCAACAGTTAGCACCAGGAGAGCAAAGAAAGTAAATACAGTCTGGTGAAAGGTATTCTCTTTCAGTGGTCATTTCCAAAATTGGGTGTATATTTTAACATGTACAAATTTTTAAAAATGCATTAGCAGCCATCTTATCCAGGTAGCATACTCTGTTTTATGAAAGGTACAGGCCAGGCCTTTCTGAGCCTCATAGCTGTGCTGAGAGTGTGAAATGGCCCTAGACTCCAGGACTTGGAGACCTTGACAATGTGTTGCGAACAGGTTGGTAGTGATGATCATACTCCAGATGTCACCTGATATTATTGAGGCTTTTTCTGATTACACAATTGGCCTACCTAATTTATTGGCTTTGTTTGACGGCAAAATTAACCTACTTTGGCTCCATCACAAAGTCTGCCAAATGAAGTCTCACCCTCTAATCCCCATGGTTTACTCCTATAATGGTTTGGGAGCTCACCTAATGGTGAGGCATTGTTACCATATGGCATTGCTATAGAAGTCCTCAGTGGCATAGCTTGGAGCAAGTGGAAGAGGGAAGGGGGCGGGCAGAGGGGCAAGGGCAGGGCTATGGTGTGTGGAGGTGGGACTATGGCACTTGAGGTGGGGCTAGGACAGATGGGGCAGGGCTGGGGCTTGTGGGGCAGGACCATAGCATGCAGGGCAGAGTTACAGAGTGTGGAGGAGGCCAGGCAAGGAGTAGCAATGCCCCTAAAAAATTACTGCTGGGGATGCAGCACCCCCATCGCCCCCCATCCCTATGCCACTGGAAGTCCTCTTTCTGGTTGCCTTTAGTTCACCCCCATTCTTCCTCTCCTCCATATCCCCTTCCCTATAAGGAATCCCCTTTAAATATCAGTGATCACTACAGTCCCTGGTCTGATTAACAATGACTTTAACAACAACATTATTTGTTACCCACCTCTCCCCAAGGCTCAAGGAGTCACGTCACCAGTTATTGTAGTATCTCAGTGAGTCCTGCCACTGCTCCCTGGCCCATACTAGAGAAACCAAAAGCCAGTAGCCAAGCATATAAACTGGTGGTAGTTGGCAGCAGCCATCTATCAGCAGTCTCTGTCAAGGATTCCAGGCAGGGAACCCTGGGAAAATGATCAACCCACTGAAAAGATGTTGCATCATGCCCCAGCTGTGGTAATTGCAAGGTTGCATAAGAGACTGGGGTGGTGTGCAAACCCTTACCTGGTTGGTTGTAAATATGTATATAAGAAAGCAATCCCGTCTGTACTGTCGGTACCTGGTGCAAGCTCTTATCTGTCTGTTCAATGTTTTGTACGCAACGGAACTTTGCTGAAAGATAAGGAGCCTCCTGTTTTGGAAGAAAACTCCTCTGTGTGTGAGTATCCTTATTGGGGAACAAGGTTGCTGCTGTTGGCTAGCTGTGCTCTGGCTTTTTGCTGCATTTCTGTGGGGCTGAAGCTCCTATCATCCCCCAACAGTCTCTAATTGAGAATGAGGAGACAGGAAGAATCCTCATGTTCCTGATCCTGACTTGATCAGGCCCTTACTCTGGCTTAGCTTAGTAAGACTGACTGTTCCTTTCTCCTCAGCTGCTGAGCAAACTAGTGATGGTGCAGTTGCCTGGTTACTGTCAGCGCGGGCTGAGGTCAAGCAGGGGCCGGGTCGGGGCGGCCACCAGCCGCGTCCCAAACAGTCACCCAAGAGCGCTGCCGCAAGCCAACGGCCCGGAAACGAGGTTTGCCTTCACAGCAGGCACTAACCGAAAATAACAACGGGTTGCCTCACCCTGAACACAAAATGGTTACAGCACCTTAACGCAGGGAAGGGTCTTGGAGAAGCCGGGCAGCAGCACGCAGGCACGGGCTGGGCTGGGTCAAGGCACAGGCGACAGACGCACGGGAAGCCGACGGTTGTTGCTCCGTGCCTTCCCCAGCCCCGCACCTGCCTAAAATGGCCTGCAGACCGGCTCGCGGCCAATCCGGGTCAAGCACGTGGCTGGACTCGCAGCTGTGCTACAGCTGGGAGCTCCCTGCCCCCAGGTGTTTCTCCTGCGGCCGCCGAGAGCGGCGGCTGGCCTCCTTGAATCGCCGCCACTGCAGGAACGTCGGCGGCAGGGCGGCAGCCTCAGCGTCTTCCGAGGCCTCCTCGCGAGTAGGCGGTGCCCCGGGATCGGGCCGGGGACCCACCTCCTCCCGTGGAGCCTCGTCCGCCACGCCCAGCGGCCCGGGAGCCGGGCCGACCTCCTCCGCAGCGGCTGGACGATCCTCGTCGCCAGCGGCGGCCTCCGTCCCGCGGGGAAGACCCTCGCCGGGATCGGCAACCGCCGCGGCGTCCCTGTGATCTCCCCCGGCGGCGGAGCCCTCCGCGGCGGCCACATGGCTGCCGACGACGACCGCGGCCTCCGACGGGCCCGGATCCGCGTCCTCCTCCTCAGAGGTAAGACCGGCGTCGGCCTCCGCAGCACCCACTGGCACGGCCACGCCCGGGGCCCTGACATCACTCCCCTCCCCAGGGTCGCCCCCCTCGCAGGGGACACGGCTTGGCCGGGTAGCGGCGATGGAAGGCCCGCACCAACCGCGGTGCATGGATGTCCGTTGCGTCCTCCCAGGTGCGCTCCTCCAGACCATACCCTCGCCAGTCTACCAGGTACTGTAGGCGGCCGTGCCACCGGCGGGAGTCGAGGATCCCGGCCACCTCAAATTCCGTCTCACCGCCGACACACACCGGAGCCGGTGGGCCGCCGGGGTCGGTGTCTGGACGCACCCCCGTGGCTGGCTGGAGCAGCGACCTGTGGAATACCGGGTGGACCCGTAGGTTGTGCGGGAGTTGGAGCCGGAAGGCCACGGGGTTCACCTGGGCCCGAATGGCAAAAGGACCCATGTACCGGGCATCCAGCTTGCGGCTAGGGCGCCCAGGCGGTAGGAAGCGCGTGGAGAGCCAGACCCGGTCCCCGACCCGCAGAGGCGGCCCTGGCTGCCGGTGCCGGTCTGCTCCCGGCTTGTACGCCTCCTTAGCAAGCTCCAGCTGCTCCCGCAGCAGCTCCTGGATGGCTCGCAGCTCCTGGAGCCACCGATCCGCAGCGGGCACCGCAGACGGTGCCCCGACCGGTGGGAACCACCGCGGGTGGAAGCCGTAATTGGCCAGGAACGGGGACTGCTGGGTGGAGGCATGGACGGCGTTGTTGTACGCAGACTCGGCCACGGGCAGGAGGTTGACCCAGTCGTCCTGCTGGTAGCAGCTGTAGCACTGCAGGTACTGCTCCAGCGTGGCGTTGGTGCACTCGGTCTGGCCGTCGGTCTGCGGGTGGTGGGCCGACGATAAGCGGGGTTCGATGTCCAGCTGCCGCAGTAGACACTGCCAGAACCTGGGCGGTGAACTGGACCCCTCGATCAGTCATGATCCCCTCGGGGAGGCCGTGCAGCCGGAAGACGTGCTCCAGGACGAGGCGAGCCGTCTCCATCGCTGAAGGTAGCGCCCGACACGGGACGAAGTGCGCCATCTTCGTCAGGAGGTCCACCACCACCAGTACGACGTTGTGGCCCTTGGACGGCGGGAGCTCGGTGATGAAGTCCATGGAGATGGTCCGCCAGGGGCCTGCAGGGGTTGGCAGTGGCTGGAGCAGCCCCGAGGGCCTTTCCGTCGGGTCCTTGGCATGGCGGCACACGGGGCAGGAGCAGACGTAACGGTCGACATCCCCGCGCACCCTGGGCCACCAGAATTCCCGGGTCATGAGGTGCAGGGTCTTGTACCGGCCGAAGTGCCCCGCGGGCCTTCCGTCATGGCAGAGGCGCAGCACTTCCTCGCGACAAGGGCCGGAGGGCACGAAGAGCCGGTCGCGATGGTAGAGCACCCCTCCCTGCTCCGACCATGGGGAGGCGGCGTCCCCCAGGCGCAGGGACTCCCGGGGCGGCCCCCGAGCCTGGGCCTCCCAGATCTGCTCTGCCAGGGACGTTACGTCCACGGTCGCCGCGAAGTTCTCCGGGTGCAGGATGGTTGAGCGGCTCTCCAGCTCTGGAGCGGCGGCATACTCGGGCTTCCGGGACAGGGCGTCCGCGCGCCGGTTGCAGGCCCAAGGCACGTACTGCAGCTGGAAGTTGAACCGGAGAAACTGGGCCCACCGCATCTGCCGCGGCGTCAGCTTCCGGGCGGTCTGCAGGTACTCTAGGTTGCGGTGGTCATTCCGCACCTGCACCGGGTGCAGCGCGCCTTCCAGCAGGTGCCGCCAGGCCTCAATGCCGCCTTGACCGCCAGGAGCTCCTTCTCCCAGATGGTGTAGTTCCGCTCCGGAGGGGTCAGCTGCCGGGAGTGGTAGGCTCACGGCCGGAGCTCCCCTTCCGGACCCGAGCTCTGCAACAGCACCGCCCCGACCACGACGTCTGAGGCGTCAGTCTCCAGGACGAAGGGTCGCCGGGGGTCGGGGTGCGGCAGGATGGGCTCCGTGGTGAAGCGGGTCTTTAACCGGTCAAACGCCTGCTGAGCCTCGGGGGTCCACTGGAACGGCGCCTTGCCACGGAGCACCTGGGTGATGGGGGCGGCCAACGACGCGTAGTCGGCAATAAACTTCCGATAGAAGTTGGCGAACCCCAGAAACCGCTGCACGTCCTTGCGGCTCTTCGGGGCCTGCCAGGACACAATGGCCTCCACCTTCGCCAGATCCATCTCTACTCCCCGATGAGACACACGGTAGCCCAAGAAGTCGACTTCCGAGAGGTCAAAAGCACACTTCTCGAGCTTAGCGTACAGGCGGTGCTCCCGCAGCCGCCGCAGCATGGCGCGCACATGTGTCTCATGGACTTGCTGATTCGGGGAGTAGATCAGGAAGTCGTCGAGGTAGATGATGACGAAGCGGTCCAGGTAGTCTCGGAAGACGTCATTCACGAAGTGCTGGAACACCGCCGGTGCGTACACAGGCCGAAGGGCATGACGGTGTACTCATAGTGCCCGTACCGGGTCTGGAACGCCATCTTCCACTCGTCACTGGCCCGGATCCGCACCAGGTTGTAGGCCCACGGAGATCCAGCTTCATGAAGACCGTCGCATGGCGCAACCGCTCCAACAACTCCGGGATCAAGGGTAGCGGGTAGCGGTTGCGGATGGTAATCCGGTTGAGGGCGCGGTACTCGTTGCAAAGTCGAAGCTCCCCCGACTTCTTGCGAACAACAGCACCGGCGCCCCAGCCGGGGAGGTCGAAGGCCGCACGAAGCCCCAGCGCAGGTTCTTCTCCAAGAATTCCCGCAAGGCTGCCAGCTCCGGTTCCGAGAGTGCGTAAATGCGGCCTGCCGGGATGGGGGCCCCGGGTACCAGGTCTATAGCGCAGTCGTAGACCCGGTGCGGGGGTAGGCGGTCGGCCTCCTTCTGGTCGAACACGTCCGCAAATTCCCGGTACTTCTGCGGCAGTTCGACGGACGTCCTGGTCCCGGAGGTCTCCAAAGCCACCATCAGCTTCTCAGGCCAGCAGTGCTCTTGGCAGTACTCGGATGCAAACAGCACCTCGCGCCGCGTCCAGGAGATGTGCGGGTCATGGCGCGAGAGCCAGGGCATCCCTAGCACCACGGGGAAACAGGGCACCGCGGCCATCAAGAAGCTCGTCCGCTCGAAGTGGCCCTGGATCTCGAAAGCCACCTCGACCGTCCGGTGGGTAATGGGGCCGGACTTCAGCAACCGCCCATCAATGGTCTCCACCGGTCGCGGCTCTGGCAGTGGCAACAGCGGGATCGTGGTCTTGGGCAAACTGAAGGTCCAGGAAATTATTGGATGCCCCGGAGTCGATCATGGCCCCTACAGGGATGGGCTGTCCCTTGCCGTAGGTCACCGCTGCGGCCACCAGCAGCGGGTCTCGCCGTCGCGTCGAGGAGTCTGCGTCTGTCCCGCCTTCGGGCTCCCCCAGACCTCGCAGGCCCTCTAGACCTGGGGGTTGGCTTTTCCCCGGAGCCCCGTGGATGGCGAGACTTCGGGGCAGATGCGGGCAAGTGACCTCCCAGGCCGTAGTACAGGCACAGACCCGCCCGCCGCCGCCTCTCCTTCTCCTCGGCGGTCAGGCGGGGCCGCGCCCCCCCGAGCTGCATGGGCTCTTCGCCACTGGCACCGCTAGCGGAGGCACCTGCCCCCGGGCAGCTGGGCAGGGCCTCTCGGGGAGCCGGCGTCCAGGTTCGAGCGGTGGAGCGCCCGCCCGGCGGGCCTGCCTTCGGGCCTCCAGGCGCCCGTCTATCCGGAGGGCCTGCTGGATTAGCAGCTCCAACGTCTCCGGCGGGGGCTGCGGGCCACTCATCCAAGATCTCGGCCGAGAGGCCGGTCCGGTACTGATCTTGGAGGGCGGGGTCGTTGTAGGCCAGGTCTGCGCCAGCAGGCGGAACGTGGTGGTGTAGTCCCGACCGAACCCCGACCTTGCTGCAGCTGGCGTAGCTGGCGACTGGCCGTCTCAGCCTGCACCGGGTCCCCCCACACCGCCCGGAAGGCCTGCAGGAACGTGGCCATGTCGTCCAGGATGCCGCTGTTCTGGCGAAGCAGAGGCGTGGCCCATTTGGCAGGCATCCCGGAGAGCAGGCTGATCATGAAGGCCACCTGAGCCCGCTCGTTGGGGAAGTCCTGGGCCCGGACCTGTATACAGCCGGCAGCTGGCCACGAAAGTCTCCAGCTCGGAGGGTTCTCCCGTGAAGCGGGGTGCTACCGCCATGGGGATCTTTGGCGCTGGCGGAGGCCGGGCGGCCTGCAGCTGGCCGACCTGGAACTGCAGGGCCTGCAGGGCGTGGGAGAGCTGGTCCACTTGGGTCCGCAGGCCCTGGTTCTCCTGGGCCTGGGTGGCCAGCTGGGCCTTCAGCGCTGCGTTCTCCCCTTCCATCCTGCTTGACTGGGTGACGGAGCAACAATCTGTCAGCGCGGGCTGAGGTCAAGCAGGGGCCGGGTTGGGGCGGCCACCAGCCGCGTCCCAAACAGTCACCCAAGGGCGCTGCCGCGAGCCAACGGTCCGGAAACGAGGTTTGCCTTCACAGCAGGCACTAACTGAAAATAACAACAGGTTGCCTCACCCTGAACACAAAATGGTTACAGCACCTTAACGCAGGGAAGGGTCTTGGAGAAGCCGGGCAGCAGCACGCAGGCACGGGCTGGGCTGGGTCAAGGCACGGGCGACAGACGCACGGGAAGCCGACGGTTGTTGCTCTGTGCCTTCTCCAGTCCCGCGCCTGCCTAAAAAGGCCTGCAGACCGGCTCGCGGCCAATCCGGGCCGAGCACGTGGCTGGACTCGCAGCTGTGCTACAGCTGGGAGCTCCCTGCCCCCAGGTGTTTCTCCTGCAGCCGCCGAGAGCGGCGGCTGGCCTCCTTGAATCACCGCCGCTGCAGGAACGTCGGCGGCAGGGCGGCAGCCTCAGCGTCTTCCGAGGCCTCCTCGCGAGTAGGCGGTGCCCCGGGATCGGGCCCGGGACCCGCCTCCTCCCGTGGAGCCTCGTCCGCCACGCCCAGCGGCCCGGGAGCCAGGCCGACCTCCTCCGCAGCTGCTGGACGATTCTCGTCGCCAGCGGCGGCCTCCGTCCCGCAGGGAAGACCCTCGCCGGGATCGGCAACCGCCGCGGCATCCCCGCGATCTCCCCCGGCGGTGGAGCCCTCTGTGGCGGCCACGTGGCCGCCGCCACCGACCACGGCCTCCGACGGGCCCGGATCCGTGTCCTCCTCCTCAGAGGTAAGACCGGCGTCGGCCTCCGCAGCGCCCGCCGGCGCGGCCACGCCCGGGGCCCTGACAGTTACTCTCCCACTCCTTCCTCTTTTCAAATTCTTTCTTCAGTGCAGACCCCCACCTGCATCATTCTTGACATGTTTCCCCACTCCACTCTGTTTTCTGGATGTTGATCCCAGGAGTTTCACTGGCCCAACCCCAGGTCTCTCCAACCCCACGGGTGGGGGGCATTACCAGAGGAAGGCTTGCCAAGACAGGTTTGGTTTGCCAAGACAGTAGTGCCATCACAGGAGCAAAACCTGAGACCATGGAACAGCTGGAGAAAATGTCATAGGGGGCAAGTCCCAATGATGTCATTAAGTCTGATACATTAACTATTAGCCAAAGTTACTTAGAGTGTCTAATTTGGCTCTTTTAAAATACTAGTCTTACAAAGGAGAATATACACATACTTTCAAGGCAGCACTCTCACCTTGAGATTCTCCCCTTGCCCTGAGGAAGACAGCCTGAGAACCCTGTCCTCAATAGTCACCACAGAAGAACTACAGATGCTGCTAACTTCAGGAATGAATGCTAACAGAGCTTTGAGCAAAAAGGGTGTCAGTTTCTCCTTCCTGGATTTGTGACAGGTAAACAAAGTAACTTCACTTTACACAGGGATGCAAAGACCAACAGTTTTGATTAACAGCACAGTGAGGACCATAATGTTGCTAAGTTCCTGGGGCATCTCCATAATGGGGGGGAGTCATTCCTTCCCTCATCCACCACTGGAACTGCTGCCACTGGGTCAGTCCTGCTATGGTTCATCATCTCTTCCATACAAAGGGGTCACTTTGCAATGCAATTGAGCTGACTTCCACTGTGGTTAGCAGCCTCAAAGCAGAGCTGAGCTGCAGTAGGAGAACTGCTGCAACCTGATGCTGCTGTCTGCTCCAGGCAAGGGATCTTTAATCTTTGGTCAGAGGAGGAAGGAAATTACAGCAGGGGAAGTGCTACCAACAGGTCTCCCTGACTCTCACCCTCCTCTGCCTTTCCCTCTAGTAATACTGCCATGGCTAACACATGTCTTGACTACACCATGAGCTGTGTTAATGACTGGAAGTGTTACCAGTAAATAAAAACTCAACTTTATGCTTAGATGCACAGTACCGTCAGTTTTGATTGTCAGACAGCACAGTGTGTGTATTAAACTAATCCACTTAGATAATACAGTGTAAAACCAAGACAAGATACAACACATATACTCACACAAAGAGAACTAGCAGACTTTCAACTGCAGAAAACCCCATGATAGGTTCATCTTAGGATTGCCATAAGTCAGAAACAACTTGAAGGCATACAACAACAACAACAGGATATGCTTGTAAATTAATATATGGATTTTATAAAAAACATGAAGAAAATAAATGAAGAAATGCCACCCCAAAAATAAGCAAAGGCAACAGGACTTAGTATAGAATTGTTGCCTATTGTCTCATTTTAAGCACTACACTAGGATTCTGGAAGACGAAAGTCTGCATCCTTGTTCAGCCTTGGAAACCACTATGTGACCTTGGGTGAGCCACACTGTCTCAGCCTTAGAGGAAGTGAATGGCAAATCTCCTCTGAATAAATCTTGCAAAGAAAGCCCCTTGATAGATCTGCCTAGTTAGAGCCACAAGAAGCGTGCAAACCAAACTGAATAGGCCTGACTGAGCTTACATTTTAGGCAGCTTCTGAAACCAGTGCACGCCCTCAGTTATCAAAGTGAGACTCTTCAGAGCAACACTCTCACTATGGAACTCCTTACCAAAGGAAACCTCTCTGGCCAGCTGCCTTCTGAACTTCCACAAATTTGTTAAATCTTTCCTGTCTAGGCAGGATTTATTATAAGTTTCTGCAAACTTCCTTTCAGGGAATGACTCCGGGGGGGGGGTGTCAAATTTTAGCTAAATAAAATGAAAAGGATTTTTTTTCCAGCATGCAAAAATGTGAACATAAAGTTGTTGAAAAAATAGAAAATGGGACATCACTGAGGAATCGTTTGTTTGTTCAGGAACTTCAGTTTAGCTTTCAAATAGAAATTCCCAGGTTGTTTTACACTGAAAGAAAAACAAATAAATAAAATGCAGACAGTAGTCATAAAACACAAAAACCAAAAGGCAGCAAGATCTTTAAATAAAAACAATCAACTGAGCTAAAATGGAATCTCAAAGGCCTGGTTAAAAAACTGCACCCAGTCCAGTAGTAACATCGTTTTCCCTTATCACATTAGATTTCTTCAACAATAATACTTTCAGATGGTCCATGAAAATCATTTTTCTATACCTTGTCATATTTCAATCAAGGAGTTATTTTTCCTAATATGCAGGCTGTGAAGTTTCTTCCTTTTTTGTCAGGATTCATTAAAGACTGGACACATCTAAACAATTCTGACACAATATTTTCGGATGGCCCGGCCATCAAATTCCTGTATCTATCTAAATTTATTACCCCTACATGTGCTTTTCTTTGTGCCCCCCTCCTTTTTGGTGCCCCAAACAACAGTATTCACAAGGGACTGCCTATATCGCTTCAGCTGTCAGGCCAACCTGAGATCCAGGAATAAACAACAATCCACTCTTTGATCACAGTTGCTTAAAAGCAGAACATAGGGGCTGAAACAACTTGTGATATTCAGAGCTCAGCATGCCTTTCACAAAAAGCAATGTTCATACCATTTCTCTCTGCAAACTTGTGGTATTTTTTCTCTCAATCTCTCCCAGGGCTATTCTTGATGACACAAAAATAAAGACCACACAAAAGAGCCGCACTCTGCCACTTCTGAGGCCACATAACTGACACACAAGTTTACAGGCCTTACCTAAGCATTTGAGCTCACATAAACATAAAACCCCAGTCTTGGGCACATAAACCTACATACAACATTTACAAGCTTTGCTTCACACAAGGAGCCAACAAGGGAGTTTTGACAAATGTCACATTATATGATATTGAAGGGTTTGTCTGGCACTAACCTTTACAAAGCTGTATTTTAAGAAGAAAGGAAAAAAATTTCAAACATTATTCCCTTCTCCCTCAAGCTTTCATTGCCATCATAGCAATTCAGTAACCCATAGAATGTCTTTATTATCTTGGGTAGGGAACTATAAAAGTGGTACTTTTCTGAAATCAATTTGCTCTCCAGCCTCCTACAACTAATAATCAGTGCCATACTCGCTGCTATTTCCAGTGTGGTACATCCTGTTCTTTACAAGATGCAGCAAAATGCACCATTTTGTTTTCTCAGTTATAGACTTCGAGAGAAAAACAGCTTTGAGAGCTATCACTAAGTTAATGTTTTCCAAAAAAAAAAAAAAAACCAAGACCTCAAAATGATCATTTATTAATCACCAAAGTGGGGGGAGCAATTGCATGACAGTCGAGGCCAAATTTTACCCCCAACCTCTCCCACCCCAACAAAGCACTGAAACAAACTGGTACTGTAAGAAAATTGGGTCTTTGGTGCCTTCCATAGGCCCACTTTTTGAAAACCTTTTTTATTATTGTTATTATTGAAAGTATAGTCTGTTTCATTACTGTGATGTATAATCTGCATGCACAGTTTATCCACATCATATAAGATGGTAAACTTGCATGTCATCAGAGGCATTCCCTTGCATACTCCTTGCTGTTAGGACACAAGGGATTAATTCTTCACAAATTTCATTCTGGGAAGAAGCAATGAGTAATTTTAGGAATTTTTATCTTGCTGTAAGAAAATCTTTGAAAAAACTGCACAGTCTTCAGAGACTATTCCCAGTTCAGGATTTATTCTGTGAAAAAAGTATGTGGTTATTTTGTATTGAAAACAACATTTTCTGTGCAGGAACTGCAGAAATATTATTTTATGTGCAGAAAATGCTGTTTTCTGAAAAAGAAAGTGAATTTTGCACAGAATCAGCCCCAAACTGCAAAGATTCTTGTCTATCCAGGATTCTGCTCATCAAGGTTTCTCTACATTTGAGATGTTTTTAAAAAGAAATTAAGATATGTTTAAATAGTCTTTCTATCCCTAATGGATATTGATGACTTCCTGGTTGCTTCTGCTATTTGTTTTGGTTCAGGGGTAGATAGTTAGATCTATAGGCCCTGGCTTGACACCCTAGAAGGTTTAACTGAGTTGTTCCCTTAAATCTAATCCAGATGACTATCATGCAATTAACAACATTGCTCTTGCCTATAAAAATCCTTTTTTCCCCTAGATAATTTTCAGAAACCATTTCAGAATGCATTCATTTACAATGTATTTGGGGAACTAGTGACCATCTAGATGTTCCTGGACCCCAGCTTCTACCCAAGCCCCATCTAGACAATAGCAAGAAATTGTAGCCGAATGCCTGGAAGGCCACAATTTCTCCATTCCTGACATACAACAAAAACCAATCCCACCATCCCACACAGAGAGAAAGAACAGTATTGTTCCACAACTCCCTTGCCATTGACCATGGTGCCTGAGATTGATGGAAGTTATCATCTGAAACACATGTCCTACTCATAAATTAGAATATCCAAAATGTACGTAAATTCACACTTATGCCTATGCCGTAACCTTTTTAAAAATATATTTTTATTGAAAGTTTTCAAATATACAAATACTCAAAGAGAAAAAATTAAGACTTAGAAAAAGAAAGGAAAAGGAAAAAGAATAAAAAATAAAGAAAAAGATGGTTTCCATCCTTTCAACAGCCTATATCATTCAAACTATTTCAGTCGTCTCTAAATTAAGAAAAACAAAACAAAACACAGATCTCTTCTTTCCATCCCGTTACATTATCTATCTGTGGCCAAAAATATCGACTTCTTCCCAAGGCAGACATATTTAGCACTGAAATATCCATTAATATCTTTCTATAATCCTATGAAACATCATTATATCATATTACCTTATGATAAGTAGTATTCCATTTTCTCACTTTTGATAATAACAACTTACTAACCAAATTACATAATGCTCCAACATTTCTATCACATTTTGTTATATAAAATTCTTTTTCAAGATCATGCCCATGTCCCATTCTCATTGCCTTATATCTGTAACCAAATCTCATAACCTTATTTCAACCAGACATTGTTTCCTTTATTTCATTTAAATTTAACATTTGCTTTCTTCTTCCTCCTTTCTAACCATGACCTTCCTCCCTGCATTCTCCTCAGATTCTCTCCTTTCTGTTTTGTTATTTTTTCCATCTCCTTCCAATTTTCTGCTTTAAAAGAATTATCTTCAGAAAGATAAGATACCTTTGTTTTTCATCCCTCCCCCCGTATTTTGATCTTAGATACCAATACTTTCCTTAGATCTTCATAAGTACGGTTTTCTATCAGTACAAATTCCTCAATTCCAGATTAGCCCCCTCCTTCTCTCCTCTCACCCTGACAATCCAATGTTACTTGAGCCTTCTTTTCCCCAGGTTTTACAGGCTAATCCCTCCATTGAATCACCTTGAATTTGCTTATTCATATAATTTTTATTAATCATTTCCAGATTAGCTCCACATTCCTTCCCCCTTGCATCATATCCCATAACAGTTCTATCTTCAGTACAGCAATCTTCTGTCTCAAGTCTTCTGTCAAATCTACATGCAGTCTCTTCATCATACTTGGAAATTCTTGATATATCAAAGAATGGTTCTCAAACAGATGTTATAAAAACTATTGAGGTTTCATCTTTCTTCAGTCCAGCATTCAGTCAGACTATTGTTTAGTCACCGCCCCGTTACAGTCAGTCTTATCTACTTCAAAGAGATAATGCCTGCACTTACCCATGATGTAATTTCCATCTACTAAAATTCAGTTCGGCCATATAAGTAAAAGAAAATCCAATCCATCCACAAAAATTCATGCTCTTAAATCTTTTATTGTATCCATTTAAGAACATCAGCTTCCAGTCCTTTTATTTAAGTCCTGATCTTGTAGGGTAAACACACTCACACTTGCAAAAAGAAGGTAACTTGGCAAGATTTTCCATTCAACTGTCGTAGTCAGCAGAATCTTCATTTGCATGATCCCAAGGGTTTTTTAAAAGATTATAAAAAAAGCAGGTGCCAACTTAGCGTCTATCAGATGTTACTGCAGTTTAGGCCTACCTGGCAATAGCACTAGATATCACTTTGACATTGTCTCGCACCCAAAACTCATTGTTGTCCCCGAGTAAGGCATAGCCTGTAGTCACACTTCTCCCTATAAAAACTCCTGATTCCAAGACCTTCCTCAGATCGCTCCCAAGTTCCAGACCGCCTTGCTGCTACTTTGCTTGGCGAGCTCCCCATCAGCTCCATGTGCTGAGCCACTTCGAACCCCAGCATCGCTCTCTATCTTCTTCCAGGCTTCAGGAACAGATGTCGTATCACCCAAACCAACTATTCCTCTGAAAATCCCGCTATCTTACTCACACCTTTATTTTCCTTAGTTATCTGTGTGCTTGTGTTGCTTACATTGTGTGCCTGTATTTAATAAAGATTATTAATTATTTTCAAACCGGTCTGCTTCTTGACTTGGCCTGGCCGCGTAAACACTAGGTTACAAGATCCTACTAAGTTACCCTGCCTCTCGTAACGCTAAAGCAGTACTCAGAGCTAATTTTCCCCACCTATAGTTGAGCACATTTTGGAGTCCCTCCCGGGACCCTCAGTAAACAGGGTAACACAGAGCTTTCAGATCAGAACAGCTGCATTTTATAGGTAGGGCAAATATGTAATTCCCTCAGACCTTCCTTTTTCATTCTGTGTTTATCCATGAGTAAACATGAGTAATGACAATTCTGGACCTATGTGAACAATCTCTTCTTCTCCCCCTCCTCCTTTAATCCAGGGCAAGTTTCACCAGCCAGATAATCCTTTGGCCAACATTTTCACTATAAAAGCTCTCCTTTCTCCAGAGATCCAACAAGATGTGTCAGTCTGCCATCCTGCCCAGAAGCCCTACTACCCTAGTCTTTTTAAGTACCTAGCATCACCCATTGTTCAATCTGCAAATTACCCTTCTTTGACATCAACAGGAGCCATTAAAGATGATTTCACAAATAGCCCAGTTCAACATAAAAGTCAAGCTCTATTTGCAACTTCCTGCATCTCTTGTCCATGTGCTCCATTCCTTCCTGTTCACTCCTCAGAGAAAAGAAGTTACTATATTTGTTTCTGGCTCTTGCAACTGCTTTAGCAGAACACAGGTGGGACAGTGGGGATTTTTTTCCCCACCTTCTTTCTAAATCTGCATGCTGTTAACTTACCTACTGCCAGTGACTGAACTAAAGAATTTTGCTCACTTGTAAGCACCTTGTTGACACAGGTATAATGAGCAGTTTAGGAGAATTTATTTAAGAAGTAGTGCACACATTTCATTTTCATAACCAAACAACAGTCTTCTTTAAAAGTCATCTGAAAGATTTCATATTGTATCTTGAACAGAATAAATCCACAAGCTTGAGCAGTCCCGAACTTCCTCCTACTTATGAAAGAACATCACCTGCTGCAAACTGATCTACAATGCAATACCTTTCATAGCAGCTTGCCAGATTCTCAATTTTTTTAATCAGTTACAGTTTGTCCTGTACAATGAGAAACCTGGTTAAACATTCAAACTCAGAAACAACAACTTCCAGCTATTAAATTAAGGGTTGAAGCTGTCAGGAGAGTGATATTGGTAGGTTTTGTTATATGGCAGATTTATAAAATCTGACTTTTCCATCAGAAAAAAAACAAAATCATTTGTTCTGATACTTGCATTCAGACTCACCATGCCCTGTGCAGCCCATTAAACATTCACATCACCTCATCCACATCAACCCATCAGATAAAGGTCCTGTTTTTTTATTACCTTTCTAAATTTGCCAAATCAAGGGAATTCTTTTGGTAGGGCACAATACCTGGCTAATGGGGTGCATTTGCTTTAGAGACTCTCAAGAGGTATAGACTGATGTGGATGCATTTTTCATCATTGGCATCTGAAAATTATTTATTAGTTATTGTTTTATTAAATTGCTAGTTCCTGCCCTATACGCAGAGATCTCAGAGTAGCATAGAGTAAAAGCAATTCAAACAATTCAGAATACTGCAAAATCTAAAATCATAAAAATAAATTTTGTCTTATAAATATATTTGTTTGTTTAAATGATTAATTTTTATCCTTACCTTCTCCCAATAAGACACCCAAGTCAGCTAACAATACAAACTGAAAGAAAACACAATTAAAACAATGGGTAATACAAATGTTTAAAAACAATTAAATAAAAATCATCTTCAAGCATTTTGAAACAGTTGAAAAAGCAATTAGACATTAATAGTGTTGCGAAAAATACAGCAGTGAAAGAAAAATTAAACGACAACTAAAATACCCTCTGCAAAGTTAATAGTCAAAGGTCTGAGCAAATTGAAAGATCTCCTGCTAGTGGAAAAAGACCAAAGAGGGGGCCAAGCTAATCTCCCAGAGGAGGGATTTCCAAAGCCTGGGAGCAATCACTGAGAAGACTCTCTCCCATACCAAACTATCTGACAAGGTAAAACCATGTAACTGTACAAATCAATAAAATCATTACATTCCAAAAATGTGTATAAAAGCCATCTACATTAGCAAAACATAAATTCAAAAGACTAAACCTCCTAAATTCAAAGGAAGTAGATTATTCAGAATTATATCCAAATACACATGACAGTATATAGCATGCTTCCTTCAGGTGTTGTTGGACTGTATTTCCCAACATTCCTTACTACTGGTTATATTTGCTAGGGCTGTTGAGAGTTGTGGTCTGACACTCCCTCCCTCTCTCTTTGTGCTATACTATTGCCACTCATTGGATCAGCACACTATTGGTAAACCAGATGTTAGATTTATGTATAAACTTAGCTACAGTTCAGAGCTCTGATTATGGATAAGGAAGGCTCTAAATATAAAATAACATGCAAGTCCTCTAAAAGTGTTATAATAATACACTTTTTGGTAATGTTATTTTAAATTTGCCATAGTTCAGGGATCTCAGTATGTGCAGACGCAGCTCTGGGAAAACCACAACAAAAGGTGAGAGGGCTGCACATATACTCTCTCGTACAGTAGAATGATGTCATAAAATTGCTTTTCAGCTTGTTTTATGGTTCAGAATGGTACCTCGTCCCAGCATTACACATGCTGGACGCTTTTCATTCCAAGTTATTACATTCTCCTTTGTTCCAATTTACCAAGCATAATCCAATTTCAACACTTACAAGCCCATTCAGAGTCCACTTATGTTGATAGGGTGCCAAAAAAATCCACATTATTCAGTGCAGCCATTTTGATTCAATTTTGATATTTAATCATCTTTTAGTGCATGTTGCAGCCACACTCTTTGGAACTGGAAAATTACTGTTATCTGTAGATTTTGAAAATATTTACTTAAAAGTCTTTGTAATTATATTATCCCCCAAGCCTCATGATCCAGTACTTAGATAAACAGTTTAAATTTCTGAAGGTAGCCAGAGATTGGGAAAATTTTCTGTCCTTGGAAACTACTTTTTAAAGATAATTTCTAGTTCAAAAGCATTCCCTTTAATTAGCTACCATTACAGCTACAATTTTAAAAGATAACATTTTCAACCTCCATTTCCTGGAACTAATTGATGTGGTTACTTTTAGTTAACAAATCTAAATCCTGCAAAACACTGGCCTGTGGAACACAACACACCGACATATTGTCAACTGCCATCAACTCGACTTTGACTTATGGCAACCCTATGAATGACAAACCTCATGGTCATCCTGTTATCAACAGCCTTGGTCAGGTCTTGTAGACTCAGGGCCATGGCTTCCTTGATTGAGTCCACCTTGCCAAGCATCATTGACTTTTCTAATGAGTCATAGAATCATAGAATCATAGAAATGTAGAGTTGGAAGAGACCACACGAGCCATCCAGTCCAACCCCCTGCTATGCAGGAACACCCTCAAAGCACTCCTGACAGATGGCCATCCAGCCTCTGTTTAAAAACCTCCAAGGAAGGAGACTCCACTACACTCCGAGGCAGCATGTTCCACTGCCGGACAGCCCTGACTGTCAGGAAGTTCTTCCTGAGGTTCAGGTGGAATCTCCTTTCCTGCAGCTTGAATCCATTCCTCCTTGTCCTGGTCTCTGGAGCAGCAGAAAACAAGCCCTCTCCTTCCTCTACATGACATCCCTTCAAATATTTAAACATGGCTATCATGTCCCCTCTTAACCTTCTCTTCGGCAGACTAAACATCCCCAGCTCTCTAAGTCTATCCTCATAGAGCATGGCTTCCAGGCCTCTCACCATTTTGGTCGCCCTCCTTTGGACTTGCTCCAGCTTGACCATGTCCTTCTTGAATTGGGGTGCCCAGAACTGGACACAGTATTCAAGATGAGGTCTAACCAAAGCAGAGTAGAGTGGTACATCTTCTCATGTTGTGTCCAAAGTGCAACAGTTTCAGCTTAGGCCATTTCCACATGATGACGTTCCTGTGCATCATCCCATCACAGTGCCGGCAGCATCCCTGCCAGGAAGGAAGCACACCAGGAAGGCTCCGTTCCACACCTCACCAGTTCCCTGCAGAAGGCAATGCGGTGGCCCTGCCTCTTCCTTCCGCAGCACAGCCAGACAATTTCCATTGCTGCTCAGGGGAAGGAAGTGTCGCCAGCGTGTTTCCAGCCCTTCCACATGCCAGGCATAAAATGGAATTTTTCCATTTTGCAAATACCATGTGCACAGGACAAGATGGCAATGGGCCAGCAATGATGTCATACAGAAGCACAACCAGCTGACTGCTACCATCCTGGCCACACAGAGACACAGCCCCGTCGTGCAGAAATGGCTTTAGTCATCTTGATTTCTAAGGAAAATTCAGGGTTGATTTCCTCTGTTGTTGTGTGTCTTCAAGTCCTTTCTGACTTATGGAGACCCTACAGTGAACTTGTCATGGGGTTTTGTGCGGCTGAGATCATGAGACACATCCAAGGTCACCCAGTGGGTTTCCATGGCAGAGCGGGGAATCAAATCTTGGCCTCCAGGGTTGTAGTCCAATACTCAGTTCAGTACACCATGCTGGTTCTCAAGGGCCCATTTATTTGTCCTTTCAGCAGTCCAGGGTATCTACAGAACTTTCTTCCAGCATCACATTACAATTGAGTTGATTTTCTTTCTATCAGCTTTCTTCACTGTCCAGCTTTCACAACCATACATAGAAATCAGAAATACAGTGGCATGGGCAATCCTGAATTTAACATCCAATGATACATCCTTACTCTTCAGGATCTTGTCTGGTTACTTCACAGCTGCCCTTCCAAGTCCTAGCCTTTTTCTGATTTCTTGATTGTTGTTTCTATTTTGATTAATGACTGTGCCAAGGTATAGGAAAGTTTTGACTATTTCAATGTCTTCATTTTCTACTTTAAAGTTATGTAAATCATCTGTTCAATGGTAACCTTGCCTTTGCACTTTCTTCCTTGACTAGCTTCAATATTCATTCTAAGTCCTTGCTATTTTCTGCTAGAAATACGGTGACATATGCGTGTCTCAAATTGTTCCTAGGATCCTGCCCCCAATTTTTACACCTCGTTCCTCCAGATATAATCCATCTTTACGTACAATATGTTCTGCATACAAATTAAATAAATTAAACTGCAGCCTTGCCTGACCCCCTTGCCAAGTAGAAATCATTCCGCTTCTCCATATTTTGTCCTGACTGTGACCTCTTGTCCAGAGTATAGGTTATGCATCAGAACAAGCAAATGTTGTGGCACACCCATTTCTTTAAGAGTGATTCATAATTTTTCATGATCTACATAAACACTTTGCTATAAGATATAAAACGAGGGCTGATTTTCTTCTGAAATTCTTTGGTGCACTCCATCAGCCAATGTAGGTGATCCCCATATGATCCCCAGTGCTTCTTCCTTTTCTGAACCCAGCTTAGATATCTGGCTTTTTTTACTCCACATATGGTAAGTCTTTGTTGTAAAACTTTGATCACCATTTGGTTTATATGGAAAATTAATGAAATGGTCCAGTGATTCACTGCAATCCTTGGTGTCTCCTTTCTTGGGAACTGGAAGGTATATGGAGAATTTCCAATCCATTGGCCATTGTTTTGTCTTCCATATTTGTTGGGAGATTTTAGGTAGAATCTGTTGGATTCTGTCTCTGTAGCCTGAAGCAGCTCTATTGGTATGCCTTCTGTTCCTAGTGATTTATTTCTTCCAAGTGCTTTAGTGCAACATCACTTTCTAAACATTTTTAGAGAACCTGGGCTGGGATCAAAAAATGAAGCAAGAGAATGATTGAATTTTGTGAGGCCAACAGTTTGTACATTGCAAAAACATTCTTCAGACAACCTAATAGATGGCTGTATATACTGGCATCACCTGATGGCCAATATAGAAACCAAATAGACTACATAAGTCTACAAAACAAGATCAGGAACAGATTATGGCACAGACCATAAACTTCTAATGTCAAAAATTAAAGCTAAAGAAAAACACTTAATCAATTATCTTGCCAAAATAAACCTGAAGAACGTCTCTGTAGAATTTAAACATAATATAAAAATAAATTTGGCTGTAAGAGTTAACTGTTACAGTTAACTATCCATGAATGTGGCTGTTTTGTAACTATGAGACCAGGAAATTTTCTGCATATCTTGTGCTAATAATATACATACCTTAAAAGTGAAAATGACTAATATACAGGTTAAAATACAAATATATATATATGAATGTATATACATATACATATTCCTATATATATATATATATAGTCTCATTTTTAGTTTGGAGGGGGCTGATAAGAACATAATTTTATGCTGTTTTGTCATCAGAGGGGGAGGTTCCTTTTATAATTATCTGTCTAATTGTCAGATATCTTTGTGTAACCCTAGGCCCGGGAATGTTCTTAAGTACTTGTACAATTGGACTAGATTTGGTGCATTAGGGAATGCTACTTTATCAATTTGTTGGCCACTATCATACGGGCTTTTTACCAATGTATGACACTGCTATGCAGATACTGTTTCAAAATGTACTCTGGATGGATTGATATGCCTGTGTTTAGGGCCCTTTCCTCACAGTTTAAGTAGTATGGTGTGGTGCGACCTCTGACGGAGGTCGTCCGCACCGTGGGAGCGGACTGGGTCGGACTACTTGTGGCAGTTCTACACCTCAGTCTTCTCTGGAGCAACCCGAAGTGGCCGCGCAGCGTGCTTTTTAAAAACCTGTTTTTACAGGTTTTTCAAAAGCACGGAGCACACCACTCTGTGCCACTCCTTTCCCGCGCTCCGGTGCAGATTTGCAGGCATGCACCAGTGCATGCCTGCAGATCTGCCGGGGGCAGGCTTCCAGCTGGCGAGCTTCTCCAGTTGGTGGAGAGCCTCCACCAACCGGAAGCTGCCATTTTGGACGCCAAAGCCGCCCTTTTGGACACCGGGGACTGCGGAACAGCGAGCTCGCACTGCTCCGCAGGGGGACAGACTTACCCAGCTGCCGGTAAGCTCCGTTTCAGTGCGGTTTCCCCCGTTTCCCCCTCCACATGCGGAAAGGTCCTAGATTTGAAAGTGCTAATTTATGTTCTGTAAACATCCATGAAATGTTGTTATCTATGTCATATGTGTATATACGTTATGTTATATATATATATATATATGTTATGTCATCATGTGAAATGTATTTTTTTTATCTTTTATCTCTCCTACTAATTTCCTCTTCCTTTCTATTGTTTTGTTGAATAAAAATAAATTAAAAAAAATAAAATAAATTTGGCTAGGAGCTAGAAGAGCTCTGGATTGAAACCAGGGACACTGTCAGGAAAACAATAATGTAAAAAGACACTACATGCCGCCAAAAAGAAAGAAAAGCTTTATTGGATGACAGATCGAATTTTTTGAGAACCTATAGACAGATGAGAATAAAAAGTGGAAGGAGAAAGAAATAGGGTCAGAACCCTGAATACAACTGTTTGATGATTTGCACACAAGAGAACTACCACAGTTCTTCTTCCATATTCACAAGTTTGACTCTGGTGAATTTCATTATTTGTGAGGCATCCATGCCTCCCTACAACATTGTTCTCCTCCAATTCCTTTGCATTTAGCCAAGACAGAGGAAGAAGTGTGTTGAGGTAAAAGGTAAGGCAATGGGTGGGAGGAGATATGCATATGTGCAATTTCTCTATGCCCTCTAGAGCTCTCCTCTCCCATTCCCTTGCCTCTGCCCCAGCACTGAGAACTCGTGCTGAGGCAAAAGGTAAGGAAATGAGGAGAGACATGCATGGGCATGCTTTCCTTTACCTCTCCAGAGCTCTCCCCACTCCTTGCTTTGTTTCTGCCCCAGAATTGAGAACTTTGTGCCAAGACAAAAGTAAGGCTAAAGGGAGGGGACATGCACACATGTCCTTTCCTTGGGCCCTCTGGAGCTCTCTTTTCCCATTCCTTTGCCTCTGCCCAGTGCTGAGAACTTGCACCGAGGCAAAAATGAGGGAATGGAAGGAAGACATGTGCACACGCTTTCCTTCACCCCTCCAGAGTCCTCCCCTCCCCTCCCATTCCCTTACCTCTGCCCCAGTACTAAGAACTTGCAATGAGGCAAAAGGTAAGGCAATGGGGAACACACATGCTTCTTCCTTCTTCCCTCCAAAGTGCCTCTCTCTCACTCTCTTGACTCTGGGCCAGGCATGAAGAAGGAAGGCAATTTTTCTACTTTTATGAGGGTTCTGCACCCTGAACCCTTGTGAATGTGGAGGGCCCACTGTATTAACAATCAATGCAGAGAAACAGATGACAACAAAAAGGGTAGAAGAAAATTCAAGAAATCCAAGTGAAATTTAAACCAAGAATAAGGATGCTACATGATCAGCCTAGGAACCTACTACATAATCAAGAAGAACTGAAAAGACAATGGAAACAATACACTGAAGAATTATACAAAAGCGATCAAAGGATATTTGATTCATTAAAAAAAGAACCATTTGAAGATTAACCTGTACGAACACACCTTCCAACATTTTCACAGATGAAAATAGGGATGCACATTTTAATTTGTAAAGGGTTGGGCCAAGCAACACAAGCCAAATGCAGCCTCTCAGCTTAAGCTACTGTTGCTAGGTTAAAAGTGGGGGTGGCGAAAAATAATGCTCAGTTCCCGGAAATAAATGGAATGAACTCACTTAACAATATACTTCTCCCTCTCTGTCTCTAATACACAGGTATATAGAAACACACTCCACACTTACACACAGAGAGAGATACATGGGCCAAAATACTAGATGGCAAGTGCAGAGTTTAAGTGCCCTTGATAGGTAGCTTTCTGCTTACCTGCTTACCTAGCCAGCCGCCAAGCCCTGAGGGGCCCCTGCTTTGGCTGTTCAGTGGCTGTGGAAGGAGGCAGAACTGACTAAGCCTCTGTGACCACCTTTCAAACTTGTGATAGGTAACAAAGCCATGCCAGTGCTGTGGTTCCTCTGCCCCCGCTCTTGCAAACTGCAGGGGAACAAGAGGCCATGTACTTTGCTTAGTTGCCTCCCTCCCTCCCTCCCTCCCTCCCTCCCTCCCCTTTCCGTGGATCAGTGACCCACTGTGCTTGTCTGTGACTAGGGTGGTGTGGTTTTGGAGACAACCACCTCTCACACCCCATTCCTGCTTACTATCCATGTTAGCCTCTTTACCTTCTTGCCTGAAAGCAGCCAGCAGCAGTCATCTCAGGACAACCAAGTCCTGAGCTGTTAGCTACTTCCTGTCCAATCTAGTCTAACAGAGATGAAGCTCACCCTACCTCATCTTTTCTTAAAAGGGCCATGAGGAAATCATGGACTCAATCAATCAGGATGCAATCATAGGCTCAATGAAGGAGGCCACAGTGCAGAACTTGCAGGATCTCAGCAAGACTTGACGACATTCACAAGTCAAAGCCAACCTGAGGGCAATTAACAACAATAACATCCATGAAACCAAAAAGAAGTGTTCAATATATAACTTTTCCAGGACCAGGACTGAGTTAGGAATCAATTGAATTTCCTTCAGAAAAACAGGAATATTGAATTGTATGCACCCGTGTTGCTTAAGGCAACAATAAAAAAAAAAAATAAACACAGGATAAAAGTTTAAAATATTTTATGTTAGTAATGAGTTAATGCTAAGATCCATCAACCCCACCAAAAGTAGCCCAGAGTAATGCTTTAAAAAAAAAGGTTAAAAATTATACTTAAATTTTCACTTTTATAATACAGTCCTTTTCTGCCTCAGAATTGCTCAAAGAGCAGAAAATTTGGAAAATAAAGACAATATATAAAGACAATAAAGACAAAACATCTTTCTCTGTCCCCCTTCCTACTGATAACAACTAAAGCTCCACTCTTAGACTACAGCATTTCTATACAAGAAACCATTTTTTCCTGCAGAAAAACATTTTTCTGCAGAAAACATTGTTTCCTGTACAAAACAAACATAAGCAATATTTGTCAACAATAATTCTGGAACTGCAAAAATGCTCATCAATCCAGGATTCTTCTCATCAAGGTTTCTTGACACACACATACAAAAAAGCTACATTTTTTTAAAAAAAAAAACTTTTGGACAATTTTGTGAATATTTTGTTTTGAACATGTTTTTGAATGTATTTTGTCAGTATGTTCAAATATTCTTTCCACCTCCACATTGCAGGATTCATTACTCTCACTTTGCCTTCTGACATTAACTTTTACTTAATAGAAGGGTGGGCAACTTCTGAAGATTGTACCCCATACCTGAACATCTGTTGTATCACCCTCCCAAAACTGAAACAAGGAACAGGTGGGTAAGTTGTGGCATTGTTTTTTAAAAACTGTCTCTTGGTACAAAACAAAGATGAAGGTTACTTCCATGTAGTTTTAAAAGAGGATCACCACTGCTGGAACCTCCAATGATCAACTATTTTCCTTTCTTTGATGCTTCTTTTCAGCAGGAAGATTAGATCAAGAAGGGTCTAGGAAAGGGAAAGATGAGTGGGGGTCCTACTGGCCATGCATTGCCCACTCCTGAAGTAGGTAATGCTGCCATCTCTGCACTGGCTACAATGGAATCAGTTAGTTTTTCTGAATGCAGAAAAAGCAGAATTGCCATCATGTTCAGCACACTAACTTACCAGAAACAGAGTTGTTAGGCCATTTTTTCTCCTTTAAACTAGGGGTGGGATTTACGTGGCCCTCCAAATGTTGCTGGACTTCAACTCTCAGCATCCCCAGTTAGTGTATCCCATGGTAAATCCAAGAACATTTAGAGGGCTGCATTATTTCCACTCCTGCTTTGCACTGTCTACAGGTAGATCTTTTTGGTGCCTGAGTGAAACATGCCTTCAACTTTTATTTCGGGGGGGGGGGAGTTCTGCAGAATATGAAATTTAGACATTGCCAACCTAATTACAAACTACACTCTTTAAAACACAACAAAAATGAAACAAAAATCAAACAGCACTCTTCCTCTAGCACACTAAGACAAGTTTATTTTAAAAAGGAGCAGACCAAACTGTCTGCAGAGCTTAGTGGCCATTTTATATTCACTTCAGCAAATAAGAGGATACAGGAACAATGTACCCTTCTAGATGTTTGCTTTTTGTTCTTAATAATTTGGTTCTCAGCCATTCAAAATAAATAATGTTCAGATTCAAAGTGTGTTTGCTGTTGAAGCTCCAAGGAAGATAACAGATTAGCTAAGGGGGTTTGATCATAGCAGTGCCTTTTACTGTAGGTCATTCTCATGAAAGGTGTTTTCAAAATGCGAGGAAAGCTGTCAAGTCCCCAATAATAGTCACTTTCTCTCTAACAATATTGTCACAAAATTAATTAACTCAAATGTCACTCTCTTGTTGAAGCAGGTACTCTACAGAAGAGTCCTCAATAGTTTCTCTATGTTTTGATTTTTAAAAAGTGCTCTAAAGGGAAGTAATTATTTTTTCCAGCAAATTACTTTCACAGCAGAATAGAACAAAATAAAGACTCCCAAACATATGGCTGTGAACTTATGAAAGCAAGAGTCCTTGTTTTTTTTCAGAGAGGGTTTTACTACATTCATTTTGCAAGTCCTCTGTCTCTCTAAATATAGGATGGCTTCAGAATCATATTAAAGACTAGATATAGAAGTAGAACAAATATATCAGTCTTTTCAGTTAGTTTCATTATTCTTATCACAGCTTTGCAAATAAGTTCACAAAATTTACAAGCTTCCACAGTTGTGTACTAACTTGAATAATTTTTTTATTAGCCTGCTAAGAGACTACCAGCCCACATTTCCATTCTTATTCACTGACATCTCAGGCCCTTTCCGCAGCTTACCCCTGTCCTGGTGGCATCCGGTAATGATTGCGGCAGTCGCTCTCCTTGGAGGGGAGTGTGATGGAGAGCCTGCAGGTTCCAGGAAGCATAATGACCACACCTCTTCGTGCCACAGCACAGCCAGGTACTCTCCTAGGCTGTGCTGGGGCAGAAAGCACAGTCATTGTGCTTGTAGGACCTCCGCAAACAAGGTAAGTGCAGATATGCAGCAGGAGGGCAGTGCAATCACTGGATTTTCTCCATCAATGATTTGCGGTGTGATTGCGCAGCCTGGGGATGGGAGAAGGGATGACATCATGCATAATGATACAGTGTTTTATATTTATCCTATACAATGCAAGCCCTAACATTTGGCAGAGTGAGGATCAAACTATACAAAATGCCTATGACATATATAGAAGATATGCATCATAACATGTCATTATTAGCTTGCATTTACCATGCCCCCTTTTTTTTTTTTTTTTTTTGCACAACTGATCACTGGAAGATAAAATGGGTATTATTTTGCAAATATAAATACTAAGGCATACATGTCCTTTTGCTGGAGGGAAAACATTAATTAGGGGGAGTGCACATTTTCTTTAATGTCTACTTTCACCTTGAAACTATAGCCTAAGGCAGCAGATGGTGGGGGAAGCAGTGACAGTCACTTGGTTGCTCCTTCTGAGCATCCCACTGAGCCTCCCTCTACTGGAAGACAGAGATGTGCATTCAACAAAGCCTGTCTTGCACAGGCTACTTTGTGTGGTGGACGATAATGAAGCCTAGTTTCAAGGTACAATTCAACTTCCAGTCTGCACTGCTTCTGTGCATAGAATTGGGAGGGATGCTGTCTTGTCCTTCACCGTAAAGTAGAAAAATGTCTTGGGCCTGCCCTAGTCCTAGGCAGCAATATGTAAAAACACACACATGCACACACATCCTAAGTGTAAGCTTTCTTGTAACTCTGCTTCTCTTATAATTTCTAAGAAGCTTTGACCATTTCCACATGGGGCAAGGGAATCGCCCCGCACCGCTACTTACTGTACTTTTCAGCTCCCCGGTCCAGTCCACACCGATCCGGAGCAGTGCATGCTCGTCAATACGCACTGCTCCAGCACCCCAAATAGCAGTTTCTGGTTGGTCCAGTGTGTCGACCAACCACTGAAGCTCACCAGCCTAAAGCTCGCCATCGGCAGATCTCAGGCTCGCACTGGGGCGAACCTGCAAATCTGCATAAGGGAGCAGGCTCGCAGTGGCGCACTCTGTGCCTTTGAAAGACCTGATTTTTCCGGTCTTTCAAAAGCATGCTGGACGACCACTTGGGGTCATTCTGGAGCAGGCTGAGGTGCGGATCTATGTTAAGTAGGTCCAACCCAGTCTGCTCCCAGGTGCAGACCTCCTCCTTGGAGGACAGACTGCCCCGTTTTAAAAACCCAGTGTGGAAATGGCCTTTGTTTCCAGATTTACCCCAGATTTTTATTGGAGGGAACATCTAACGGGAATTTTAATGTAAACATGGGGAATTATTTGTTATCCCTTCAAATCAGTGCAAATATTAGTCTTGTCTGTGGGATAAAGCTGATCATTTGATCCCACAGTTCTCAGCCTCAGACTCTTCATTTGTAACATTCAAAGGCTTCTATAGCATGGATTTTTAGTATCAGCACAGCACACACCCAACTTTCTGCCAGAGGCTATTGAGAAACAGGTACCTCCACATGGACCTGTTACAAGTAGAAGGAGGAATGGAGGAGAAAACTCAGCAGAATGATGCTAACTTTGAGTGTATGAATACCATTATCTTGGCTCTGAGTTACACAATTGTGTGCTTACAATCCACCCTTTACATCTTTCATATATAAACATCTTCCACACCCTTATGTTCAGTATGTTTCTGCTCAGTTACTGAAAATGCCCGCACAAGTTCCAACACAAGACTGTAGCAACATTTTTGAGACCAAATTAATGTTGGCTGCTCTAAGCAAATTACCCAGATGAGCTGTCAAAGAATGAGTTATGTTAGACTTACTCTTATGTGACTACCCAAACATTGTTAAGAACAAGATTTGGAGCAAGGACTAGATGCAAAAATAACAACAAAACAACAACAACAACAACTTTTCCCTTACAGCTCCTTTTCAGTTTTAGACAACTTGACCCTTCACTTGCTTCCTGCCTCATGCACATTTTCCATCAGAAACTTGAATTTGTTTCTACTGCAGGAGAAGGACAAGGAGGTCTTAGGAGTGATTTGAAGCAGGGACAAATGAGGAAGAAAAATGCTAAGCATCCTCAAACCTCCCTACTGCTTCTTCTGTGCCCTACCAGCTGTTTTTCAACTAGACTTTTGAGGTATATGTATAATGTGTAGTCCCTCCCAAAGACAAAAGAAAGTAGAAATTATGTGATGGAATCCCCAAGTTGTGAAATAGACTATAATATTCCAAACCTCAAAAAAAAAATCCCATTTTCAAATACTCTATGTCTTAAAACAGGGATGGTGAAAGAGTAGCCTGTAAGTAACACATGAGACCTAAACACTTTTTTGTAGCTCATGGGGTACCCAAGACACTACCTTTCACCCCATACCTGTTTTTTTTAAAAAAAATTTCTTCCAAGCCATTTTTTCTCTAAAAATGTGAAAGGAAAAAAGAGTCAAAACTGCTACAAAACATCATACCAATTCTGATAAAGCCTGCCTGGGGTGTAAGAGGTAGCAGAAGAGACTGCTTGCGTTATCCCCGTGCAACCGCGCCAGATGCACGTAAGTTGAGGAAAGGGCCTAAGCCACCTTTGGGAACAGGGCTATAGACTTTGTTCACATTCCCCAGTCTTATTAAGACAACTTCCCTTAAGCGGTGCCTAATTAATTCTCTTTCAATTTCTTCAGGCATCCATAGCATGTTTTTTCCCCCACCTAACAAAAACAGAGCTACATGCCCCTTTGAATGCTTTGGGTATATTAAAAAAGAGAAGGAGGAGGAGGAGGGGAGGAAGAAAGGATAAAACATGGAAACAAATCCAGCTCCAGATTTCCTGAAATCCACTACAGACTGCTGAACAACACATCCTCCTGTGTCCTTTGTCTCAGGACAAGAGGCCCGGTGATTTCCAAGCAAGGTCCATCTTCCTCCTGTGTCTTCTGTCTCAGGACAAGAGGTCTGGTAATTTCCAAGCAAGGTCCTTCATCTCCCTGTGCCCTCTTTCTTAGGACAAGAGGCCTTTCTTAGGACAAGATCTCCAAGCAAGGTCCTTCATCTAGTCTTCCTTTGATTGAGCTACTGAGACAGCATTCTGCAGCCACTTAGTAAGAGTAAGGACCTTTACAATCAGTGGACCTGCTTCTGAGTTAACATGTATAAGATTGCACTATAAGATAACAGTGTGAAGGATGTATATAAGCTCACAGGAGGGATGTAGCAGGGAAGCAAAATGAGGGCATTGGTTCCCCCCACAAAAAAAGAATTTTTCCACCAAAATGAAATTTTCAACCAGTGCCCAAATTTCTAACATTGCAATAACTTAAAACTTTAATTAAGCATTTAGAAATACAGTTAGCCACCTGAAGAAAAGATGAAGGCAAAGTTACTACAAGAATGCAAACACAGTGACTAAGAGTTTTAAGTGTGAACACTTTTCAATCTCTCACTCTCTACAATGTGGACAGAATTCTTATAGGGAGGAATACCATCATCCCACTACCAGTAGCTACATGCTTGAATCATGCCATATATGGATTAAAGGTTTAGCCTAAAACATTTGGCTGAAGCAAAAAGCACAGCAAACTTCATACTTTGTACAGAAGCTGTAACTGAGGAAAGTGGGCATACTAGGGTGCGGGCACTGAGCAATCCACCTGGTACACACATGTCTCTCTCCTCCAACATAGTTCTGCAGTTCCCGCCTGCCAACATCTTTTGCCTGAGGCAGCCAGCTATTTTACTCTTCCCAATGGTGGAGCTAGCAAGGATGGGCACTCTAGAAGTTTACAGGTTCTTGACAACCATAGTTACGACAGTGGCAGTCATAGCTACCACATTCATTAAATTTAGAGGAAATGGTTGTTTTAGGTTTAAAATTTATACAGGGTTGAACAGCAAGTACATTTTCAGGATCAGGGGGGCCATAACAGTGCACTAGAATTACTGCAGAAGGCAAGGGACAATTCCTTGGATTTCATCTCCTCTGTCAGTCTCTCAGCAACCATCAAGCTAACAGTTAACAGGGAAGCCAAATGCTCTCTTAGATAATATACAGAAGCATTACTACAATCCTTTGCCTTAGCTTCTCTGCTCTTAATTCAGCATGGGTATATTAAAATAATGTCACATAATTTTCCTCATTTCAGTGTTACCTGGAGGAATTCTGTAAGACATGCTATAGTACTATATATGTAAATATTCTCTACACCAAATGTTCCACGAGAATAGAGGCTTAATGATGTTTATATAACAGCAGCAAGGGTGGAAAGAACATTGCCATTATAAACCACCCCTCCATTACCCAGAGCGTTTAAGTCATCCTATTAAACACACAGAACACACAGAGTGAGAACACACACACCTATAACTTTTAGAACCAGGCCAGTAATTCACCCATTCAGGTCTTACAGAATGGATTCAAATGGTGGGTTTTGCCCCTTTCTGTTATTTATTAAAAGTATGGGTATAATCCAACAAAACTGAAACTCTTTACAGATCATTTGTTTCAGAGGGAGAGACAAACACATTCATACTACAATTAACATTTAACATTATTCAGGTGGATAACGCCTGCATTAAACGATGCAACCCCGGAGAGTCAATGCACAAATCCTTCATAAATCCTTCACATGCACCTACAGCTGTTTCCCTGATCTGACAGAGAATGTGAGATTGTCAAGTCAGAATCCTCCCACACTCTGAGATTTCTAGTCCAAACCTGAGACCTAGGGGTGACCCTGGTGCATTATGCATTCATCAGCAACCATAGTTGCTCACAGCTTGTCATTCACAGAATGTATTTTCCTGGATGAACATTGAGGCCATTTCTGCACTATAGTGCTATTATTCCACTTTAAGGCCCCTTCCTAAACTGCAAACCCCAGGATTCCATAGGATGTTGAAAGTGAAATAATAGCACTATAACAGTCTAGTGTGGAAATGGCCTGAGTGTCTTTACGAATTAGAACACTTGATTTAAATCAATTCACCTTTACAAAGTGCAGCAACCCGTATAGCCTTCTAGAAGGGTTTCTGTCTGATTGGATGATTGCAGGCAGCCTTCATTTTTTCCCTGAGATAGCCCCATGGAAACTGGAGAAAGTGAATCCCCCATCTGTCACTCAGAGGTGTTCCATAAAATTGGAGACTTAGGACGGTGCCCTAAGATCTGGCACCCCTGACTGAATGAAAAAGTTGTCTCTTCATCCTTTGCATCCTATCCTGAGAACCCCAAAAGAGATGACGGTCTGGTTCATCTCTAGAATTTCATTTCCCACAATGGCCAGACGGTTGCTTCTGGGAAATCTATAGGGAGAACCCAAGGCAACAACCTTTTTCTGCTGTTGACATACTACTTCTGAACATGCTGAAGGATCAGCTGTGTAGCCATCTTGCATAGCAGCCATTGACAGACTCGATCAAGTGAGAAATGAGCCTGCAAAAATGCTTAACAGTTATTACTCATCCACAAAAAACAAAAAACCAATGCATTTTTAAAAAAACATTGCTGAATAAAAGCAATTTCAGAGGCCTCTGGCTGATTTTGCAATTGCTTTATTTGGAGCATTTCATTCTTACATGAACATGGTTTTCTTCATATTATTTTTCACTACATGTCATGGCTAAGAAATCTATTTTCAGAGTAAATTTTAAAAGTAATTCATTATCGTTATAGTGCTAAGGCATAAAAGTAATTAGTTCTAATTATAAATATCATTTTTAAAGTAACCCTGTGCTTTACCACTTCTGTAACACAAGTGAAATATTTGCTTTTTTAAAGTATTGGAATGCAAAAGTACAAGCCAGGGCTTGAACCATTCCATCCATCATTTCCTAAAACCATAATCCCATAAATTTAAAAGAAACTAAAAAGTTACAGCTATTCTGCAGAAGGAATAAAATGGATCCTCAATAAGTTGAAGTATAACCTAATTAAGCCCTTGTTATTGGGAAAAGGAACTGATTATGAATGCACTGCAAACACATAGGAACATGGGGATGGGGAGGCGATTCACCCCAGGTAGCACGTTTCTGGGGCATTCTGGCCCGCAGCCACGCCCCTGCACACCCCGGCCATGTCCCTGCTCACCGCAGCCACACACTCACAGAGTGGCCACATCCCTTGCACTGTAGCCCTGTCCCCTCCCGCCTCCCCTCCACACACTCAAAGCTCTGCATCTGATGCACTGGGTATTAAAGCAGAGATAATGTGGATGGGAAAAGAGTGTGCTTTATACCACAGTTTAGCGAAAAGTGGCATTCAGATTTTTTAAAACAAAGCAATAGAAGAATTACTAGTTTAGTTACTATTAAGACATGGAAAGTAAAATACTGTTTTAAAAAAAAACACCAAAGTAACTATCTACTTTGGGGGCTTGGAACTATAAAGATAATTAATTATTGTTAAAATAACTTTTCAAGCTCCATTGCAGCTCTATGTATAATCAAAAGAGGAGAGAATTCCATTTTGTAGCTGGTGAACCAGCCATAATTCTTAAGACCAACCACAATATCAAACTATATAAACTTTACCTTATCGAAACATTCTCTTGTCTGGGTCTTCCTTCTTTCTGGACATGGTTTATGCTTCCACACTCTATTTTCTCTGTATTTTATTATTTCTTCTATTTCAAATAACCCTCTATTGCAAATGATCTTGCAGGTACTTGTAAATCCTGTTGATTTCAATGGGATTTACTAGATCACAAGTCATTTGAGGATTGCAGCTTTTATGCCCATCAAGGGAACCAGATATATGATAGGAAAGTTTTTCCCATGCGTAGGCAGGAGCAGAGAAACAAAGTTTACAAAAATGAAACCAAGAGCAGAGGAGTGTTCTGCTCATTACAGAATGCAAACTGAAAAACAGTCCATAACAAGACTTGAAAGGCAATGAAAGCATTTATTAAAGGCACACAAACAGGGGTTTGGACATTGCTACACAGAACAGATTAAGAAGAGACTATCGTAATTTACCTGGTACTTAATACACATGCCCAGTCCTACCATTAGGCAAAGTAAGATAGCAGCTGTAGGCAGCTTAGTTTTGATGTCATGAAAGGGCAATAAATTGTTATTTTTCTTTCCCCTTAGCATCATGGAAGGAAGAAACATTTGTGGGCTTTTCTGCTTCAGGTACCCAAATAGCATGACTGGTCTTCATATATGTATCCTGATTTGAATAAGTGAGCAGGTACTGTTTTCTATTCCACCTAAGGCAGAGAAAAAAGCGTCTTTGGCTTGCCTGTTAATACACTCATGGGAAGGAAGGTTAACCCTAGACTGACTACAAAAATAGTGGAATTATGGCATACTAATCAAGCTTCAATACACAAAGGGCCAAATTTAGAGCCCAAGGTTCATTAACCATACAGGGATAGTATAGAATTTTTTTTTAAAAAAAAGAGCAAGACAATCCCTTATGTTTTCCTCAGCTTATTACCATGCATAGCCCAGGAAGAGAATGGAGAACCTCATAAGTAAGCCAATGGCCCTTTCCTCAGCTTACCTTCTAACGATGCTGGAGTGTGGGCCTTGTGTGAAAAGCCTGGGCAGGAAGGCTCTTGCAAGCCTTCTGCTTCCCTGCTGCTCGGGCTCCACAGCTCCTTCCTGCTTGCGCGAGAGGCGCACCCGTGCCCCGCCCCTTCCTTCCACAGTGCAGCCTGGGAGTTGTAGGCTGCACTGAGGAGAGGAAGCGCGACCAGCTCAACTCCAGAGGGTCCGCACTGCAGATGAGTGTGGTCCAGGCCCATGAGCCTTGCGCAAGCATGGCTTATTTTCGGCTAAAAGCCGAAAATAAGAAAATGCATATTTGCTGCGCTTGCAGGCCTTGAGCGTGGCGGAAATGAGAATGCGTCATGCAGACCACTCCTGACATTTACGCAACACTCAAGGGACCCTTTCACTTGTAAACTGCCATGCAAAAAGGGCCAATGATAAGCATCAGAACATCCAGCAAATGGAGGAGGTAAGTAAAGGAGAGAAAGAAATACACACAGGTCTCTGCACTGTTATGGTGTACTCTGAAACATCCTTCTGTGGTCTAGATGCCAATGGCACAGCTTCTTGTTGGTATTAACTTTATATATACTCCACTTTCCCCAAAAAATTGGGATGCAAGGCAGATTGCAGTTTAAAACAAGTATCATACATGATACAGCTAGAGAGCCAGTGCGATATAGTGGTTTGAGCATTGGGCTACAACCCTGGAGAGCGGGGTTTAATTGCCTGCTCAGCCATGGAAACCCACTGAGTCACACACTCTCAGAAAACCATATGATAAGCTCACTTTAGTGTTGCCGTTAGTGTTACCCTGAAAATTGGGGGGCGTCTGGAGGACACCTAAACTATGCTTCAAATTAAGGGAATTAGTATAGCTGCTTGGCAGAACTTGCGAGAGGTCAGAGCAAGGGATCTTCTACGGTGTCAGAATCACGCAAGAGTCAGAAGAACCATTTAAAATAATTTTATTAACTAACAAAGAAGGTCACAGACACACGTTACCAAACAATCCCACAGTCATACAAGGGCTACAGAAATACAATTGGAAATAAGTGATCAGTTGGGAGAGAGGGCATACAGACCTTAGTCTAGACGTCCTGGAGAGGAGAAGGTTAGCACAGGCTCAGTGTATAGCACCAAGGGGAGGCTGGATCCCAGGCTGGACAGCTGTCCACCGTGGGGTCTCACAGAAGATCGGGGACACAAATCGTGTTTATCTCTCAGCAACATCTGAGAGGCTTGAGTGGGAAACCTCAGTAGCAGCAAAACGGACCTTTGTGTCCAGTCTAGGAGGCTCTCCAAAGTGAGGATATTTATAGCCAATTTCTGTCCTCAGGCTGCATATTGGCTAGCAAAGTGGCGTTAATGGACGATGATTACTGAATATAATGTTAGGCAAATATCATAACCTCTCCTCGGTATTGTTTTTCATGGGAAAGTCCAGGTGCGTGATTGGTTTAAAATTCCAAATTGATAGGCTTTGATTGTCTATCCTCGCCCAGTTCATCAACATAGCTTGGGGCTGTGACAGTGTCAATGATTCAGTTTATCAATCAAGGAGAGAATCTATTGTGGCTTCCTAGAGATACATGACTCGGAACAATAGGTCATTGTCTGTGTTCCCCTACAGCAGCAAAGGGCGTTGTTGGTTTTAGGAATGTCTAATTCAAAACCAACTTTTTGCCTGAAACCAACCTTTGCTAGCCAATATCCAATTTGGGGAAGCCAAGCCAATTTTAGAGGTCCTCTCTTAGGGTTACTTTGGGGTGTAACATTAGTAGGAAATGACTTGAAGACACACAGCAACAACAACCATGTAGCTAAAAACATGTAAAAGTCAAAATCAAACTAGGCACAATATTTAAAAAAAATTTAAAACATACACCTAAAAAGGATTAAACTCTGTTTAAAAACAGTTCAATTACAGTACCTTTTAATCCCATTTCTTTAAAAAAGAAAAAACCTAGAAGCCTGGTAGAATTAAAAAGTCTTAGGCCCTTTTCGCACCTTACCTCGTCGCGGCAGTGGGGAGCAGCTGCTCGCGCTCGCCGCTCACGACAGCCCTTCTGCCTCCCGCATTGGCTTCCTCGTAGTGTGACCATCGCGCTAGCGCCCCTCCCCTTCCTTCCGCAGCGCAGTCTGGGAGCTGCAGGCTGCGCTGGGGGAAGGAAGCGCAACCGGCCCAGCTCGCTGAAGCACCACGTGCAGGTAAATGCGCGAGGGCGCTGTGAGCATTGCGTGAGCGCGCAGTATTTTTGACTTACAGCCAAAAATAAAAAATGCGCGCGTGCCCCGCTTTAGCCTCATGAGCATCACGCGAGTGGGAGTGCGTTATACGGAGCGATGCTCCCATTCATGCGACACTCAAGGGGTGCTCGAGCAAAAAAAAAGGCATGCGAAAAGGGCCTTAGTACTAGTAAACCCAGGGGCAGGTAGAAGAAATGCATCCCATCATCCAAGCACCGGTTCAAAGAAATAAGGGGCCAATGTGACAGTCCACCAGAAGACCCACTAAAAGGCCACCAATCAGACTCAACATACAGAGATCCCCTGGTGCCTTTGCCATCTAGAAGAGAAAGGATGACTGTGAAACTTTAAGCTTGTGTCTAAGGATCCAGAAGAAGGAAAATCAGGAAAAACATCTTCTCTCCTTCCTGGGGATTATTGCAAACCAGAGGAAGATCCAGACTGAGTTGATTTATCATTGCTGCAGTCAGTTCATTTGATGCAATAAGGAAGGAAAAGAAGCAACAGTTGCATGTTGATGCCTTTTGAAGTGGAGTTGCCTCCATGAGTATCCAAAAACAGGGACTCCAGGTACACTTACATAGAGCTTGGTGTAGGGAGAACTTGGAATAATGGTTTAGAGTACAGTTTCCTGGCTACTCACTTGGTTATGCTGACTGAGATTCCTTGGTCAGGATTACTCCAGGCCTTGAGATATTAGGGCCCAAACCTGAGACCTATTGACAATCCTCCCTCTTGTAATGTCACAGCAGACAGGTAATGTTACAAGGGACAGGCCCTCATGATGTCATTAAGCACCATACTTTAAACATCACCATCTACACAGAGTATGCCATTCATATAAAAAAAAAAGGTTAAATAATGCAGAAAATATATCTGCATACACTTTTCAAGGCAGTGCTCTTGCCCTGAGATTCTTCTCCTTTCCCAAAGAACTGGAGAATTGGGTCCAGATCATGAGCCTCAAGTCAAGACCCTGAGATCTGAGAAACCTAATGCTGACTACAGAGAGGGATTCTGGAAACTACAGTCCAAAAAAGTAACTTTTCTAAGTTCCAAGGCAAGCCACATTGGATCCATGGTCAACAGGTACACTGGATCTCAATCAATGGGCTGCAGAACTGGGCTGTTCCTCAGCAACTACCCAAGCTGCCACACTCTGACATTTCCATAGAGACAGAAAAGTGGAGAGGAACAGTGAAAAAGGTGGGATTAAACATGCCTCTCAGCACTTCAGAATGTTGTAGGAATGCCAAGGCCACTGCTCTCAAGGGGCTGTTTGAATAGAGGCCATTCATTGTCTAACTTCAGAATACCATGAGAACAGCAGTTTCTGCCTTCAATGACATTAATCAGCACAGCTCCTGAGCAGAGATAGGAAATTAGGGCAGGCAGAACTCATTTACTTGCAGTGAAGTTTTTAAATCCGTACAATAAACATAGTTATTAATTGTAGAGACTTAGTAGGGGAAAATTGCACAGCAGTCTAGGGGATTTGGATTAGATTGCTAGACTGCAAGGAAGCCTTGCATAAATGCCACCTTCCTTTCAGCTTGTTACCGCAACCATGTACAATTACTTTTATTTTTGCATACAAAACAAAGCGTCTAATTTATTGTCTCAGCAGTGCTAATGCAAAACAAAAAAAGAAAATAAAACAAGCACAACTGGATCAGAAGCTGCTGTCAAGAGCAACTGAAGAAAGAAAGGGGAATTTTAATTTGTACCTACAAAGACACACACGAAGAAGAAGAAGAAGAAGAAGAAGAAGAAGAAGAAGAAGAAGAAGAAGAAGAAGAAGAAGAAGAAGAAGGAGGAGGAGGAGGAGGAGGAGGAGGAGGAGGAGGAGGAGGAGGAGGAGGAGGAGGAGGAGGAGGAGGAGGAGATGAAGAAGAAGAAGTAGTAGTAGTAGTAATAGTAAGTGAGGAAACTGGATTTTGTCAATGATCCAAGAGATTACACCAGTGACAAGGCCAGCCTGGTGCATTTTGCTGTCTGTAGAAAAAAAAAGGGGGGGGGGATGCCCCTATCTCATATAAAAAAGTTGGATGAACTGGTAGTTGAAACTTAGGATGTCTCCCCACTACACAGTTATGCTGCTTTAATGCCACCTCACCTGTCATGGTTCTAGCCTAAGGAATTCTGGGATTTTGTAGTTTCCTTAGGTACCCAGAATTCCCTGGCAGAAACCACTAATGCTGCATTTTACAAGGGTATATTAGAGATTTCTAATACATAATCTTAAGTACCTCATGATACCACAAAATCCAGAATTTAGAATGCAGCTGCATAAGTTAAAGTGATATCAAACTGCTATAAGTGTGTAGTGTGGATACATTCTTATTGGATTGCATGAGACTAGATAATGTTCTCAATCATATCTGAGGCAATTACCTTACTTTGTGTAATGATAGAGCTGGCCCTAGCAAATACAGGGTGTTGCCTGCCAGACTTAGCATGGATAACAAAAAACATGGTGTTACCTCAAAAGGTGGGGGACCTTGAAGTTCACCAGCAGTGCCAACATCTCCTTAGAAATTGGGGAAATTACAACTCAAAGGAGGTCTGCTCAAAGGAGGGGAATAACAGAAGGATCTTTTCACCTGTGTATACCAATACTAATTGTAGGACTCCAGTTAAAAGTTTAAACAGGGTGTTTTGTCAGAAATCAATAGACTCAAACACAAGAAATCAAGCAGTTTCATGAACCACACAAGGCTAGTGAGGAGAAGTGAGAAAGGCTGGGTAGAGAGAGAGATTTCGGGTGTATAGGGTGATATTTACCAGTCCTGGAGATGAAGATCAAAGAGAAGTGGCTCAAACATGAGAGTTTGAGGGCAGCATGAAGAAATGGGAGTCTGAGATGCGGCATGACACCCACAGTGGTCAGAGGAGTCAGAGCTAGGGTTTAAATACCATTTTCCCAACCCTGAAGGGGCGAGTGTTAATTATTACCCTGGCAGAGTAAACAAAAGGGGTCCAGAACAGACTGATTGTCCTACTTTGGATGACAAAACATTGATGAGAGTCTTGGTAGCCTCTTAACATTTTGGTTGGATAAGGTGAATGAGGAAGGTTTTGGTAGGAAATACTCAAAGGAGGGGTGCTTACCTGCTGCACCTGGGCAGTTTCGTTGGCTATTGTACTCAGATGTTGGGTCATTGACAGGATCATTAGAAATCTGTTTACTCTAAGCTTTACCACTTAACTCGTCTTGATTTTATGATCTGGCCATGCTGACCTAGCCCAGGTATACAGTGTCCTGCTTACCACATGTTTCCCAGCCATAAGTGTCCAAATTCTATAAAATATTTCATGCCAATTTTGCTATCTCATAGGATGGGGTATGTAAGAGGTGGTAACAATGGATAATAACGAATGCAATGGGATGAGCAACATAGTTCTTGAGACAAGTATGCAACTTGTACAGCAGACACTGAAACTGACAATACTTTAGAATATATGAAAAAGAAGACTTTGTAGCTATTATTTGCTGTCGAAAGCCAGTGCACAACTGATAAAAGCATAAAAACTAGAAACATGTGGTCAAAAAGGAAATGGCGGAAAATGTTTTCATATGGAGAAGGTCAATAGCAGCCTAATGCTAGCATCTCAATGATGGAGTGTTAGGCTAGTACTGACCTGTTGATACATCAAAAGAAGGATCTCAGAAGACAATTCTGCACTATAGCACCAGGATAACTTACAATTTCACTGATAGAAGGTTCATTCTTACCATGGAGCTTAGCAACCTCGGTGCATGATTTCCTCATTTTCCAAAGGAAAGAACTTTCACCTTCTCACTTAAAGGGATGACTTTACGGATTCTCTTAGGCTTATCAGGATTGCCAACATCACCACCCTTGCACTTTGGGGCCATTATTAACAACACAAACACTTTATAAGAAGCAGCACTTTGTAAGTGTGAGCACTTTACTGTACAGTACTGTAAAAGCACACAAATTTTACACAAGCACACTGTACCACAATAAAACCACATAATCAAGAGGACTACTAAACAACTTAGTAGTGTACAGCATGTGTATAAGCAAGAAAATGCGAGACATCTTGGACAACATGAGAAAGCATGAAAGCGAAAGCAAACAGCACACCATCTCTGGAATTTCCCATTCCCTTTTATTTTCCACGTAGAAATCTCCATTCCACCCTTTATTAACTTAATTTCCATCTAATTTCCATCAAATTCAAATTAATATTTTCAGACCTCATTTCAGCACTGGTAAGTGAAATTGCACATACCAGTCATGCAGATACGGGTGATATACACTGACTTAAAATCCTGAAAGGCAGCCTACATGTTATGCTGTTTGCTGAGTACTGAATTAAATTGACTAGTGTTGTTTTTCCCCCCTAAAGCAGTGGATGGTCCTGAACCAAAATGTGCTCCCAAGATATCTTGTACCTATTGACAAGAATCCTTCAAAGGGCAAGTCAGGAACTTCCTATATTTCCCCCCCCCAACACACACACGCACGCACGCACACGCGCACACACACACACACACACACACACTAGTGCCATCAATCTTTTGTGCTGATGAACATTCTGCCTATTAGAATTGACAGACCTCAGGGTCTGGCCCTGAGTCTTGGAGCCTGGTCACACTTCTACAGGGCAAGCAGAGGAATCTCAGGGTGAGAGCATTGCCTTGAAAAATGTGTGCATGCATGGATGTTTTCCACATTTGTTAGCCAGGCAGGTTGTTGTTTTAATTGTAATGTTATACTGAGTGCAGCTGTTATTAATGCTTACAGCATCACACTTAATGACATCAGCAGGGGCTGCCCCTTGTGACATCTCAAGCAGTTGTCTCTAAGTTTCAAATCTGGGCACCAAAATCTCAGCACCAAGGATAGTCCTGACCTGGCAACTCTCTCTCTCTCTCTCTCTATCTATCTATCTCTCGTTCTTGCGAGTGCTCTCTCCCCCCAGTGCATGTTTTCAAATCACCTGTTGACTTATGTCACAGGGCTTCCATAGGCAAGGAATACTCAGAGGTGGTTCTCCCACTTCCTTCCTCTGAAATATAGCCTACAGCACCTGGTATTCTTTGGCAGTCCCAGAAACTCTATTGTCCATAAATATTAAAAGCCCTGACTATATGCTTAAGGATGTGCTTAAGGATATTCTTTATACCATACAGACTGAAGTACTTTTATTGAATTCAGTTTCATTCACACATTCATACAGTGTAATAAAGCAAAGTCTCTTTCCCATCTTTTTATTTGGACTAGGAAGGGTGCAGAAGAATTAGAATGAGAATTTTGCTAGAGAAGTTTCAGAGACAAGATCACTTCCCCACGGATTAACATTTCCTGACTTTGCTTGTCATACAGAAGTTGTAACTATTTATGTTAGGTGTAAGCTATGCACAATAATTAGGAGCAGGCAGCTTAGATTAAATCATTGTTCTTGGTAGCATTTCAATGAAGATATCATTTCTAATCCTTGGGGGGCAGGTTATGTCAACACTGACTACTTAAAATTGTCATGGAAAGCTTTAGTTTTCCTCCCCATTCCCAAAGTAGTTCAATAGATATAATTTATCCATTGCTTTGGGCTGGAGATTATAGATTTCATTTTCTCTCACATACACTCCCTTTCTCCCTGCCTTTCTTTTAATCTGCAGTGTTGTGTCATGTCCCATTCAAGCAATCCTTCTGGCCTCAAATGGGTGTGGGAATTAACAGTGTGTACTAATCACAAGAATTAATTCAGATATGAATTCAAAATTTCTATAAATGGCTCGATTCATTACGCTGATACAAAGGCTGTCCAGTTTGACTTGCAGTCCAAACCAGAGTTGAAATTTAAGAGTCTAGATGTTTATGTCTCCCATTGACTGCCACTGGAAACAAAAATTTTCTGTTTTTTTAAAACTGAATTACTTTCCAGTCACAATAGTTCCTTATGAGGAGGTTGCACCTGCTAAATTTCAAACAAATAGATGCCAGGATTTTGAGCTACCAATTTTCCTAATCTTGTGGTAGAATTGGAAGAAATTTACAGGCATAGATGCCTCCTCTGAAAGAACCAGTACTGATAAATTTGAAATAATTTCTATTATCATACCACATGCACCCATTTTATGGGATGTGCTATTTTCATAATTGAACATATTTAATGGCTGGAACACATGTTTGAAAGTAAACTGGCTGTAAGCATAGGCCAGGTCAGGATGACCTCAGACATGACTACATCATAAATTCAGAGAGGATTGGCCCAATGCTAATGGGTCTGGCATGATCTTTTCAAAAACTGTGAATTGTGAGCACTCCTGAAGAAATTAGCAGGTTGAAACTGCCTCAGCGAAGCTATCAGGAATTCTACTGGTAGCATATCCTACAGAGAACTTCCCCATTCATTTGACTTGATGAAAACATTAAGAGATTGTCAGGACTCCCATCAATGTTTTGCCACCTAAAGTTAAAACAATCAACACATTCCAAACACTTTTGTCAACCCTATGAGAAAGCCATTATTGCGTTGTCCCTGTACCCTCCCTTCAGGGCAGGAAATAAGGTATAAAAACCCCAACTCCATCCCCAGTAATTTGTAGTACTTGAATATAATACATGGTGCCCAGATCTCTGTTCATTTTTGCTATCCTCAGACACACTGTCTAAGCCACTCCGTTTTGACCTTCTGCTTCAGGACTAGCAACTATCACCCTTTCCACCCAATCTCTCTCTATCCAACCATTCTTGCCCCACTTTCCAATAGCCTTGTATGGTTCTTGAAAGTGTTTGATTTCTTGTGTGTTTGTTAATTCCCAATAAAATACTCTGTTTAACTTTTAATTGAAATCCTCTCTACAGTTAGTACTGATACACACACGTGAAAAGATGCTGCTGTTACCCTCCTCTCGCAGGCTTCCTTTGAGCTATAATTTCCCAGTTTCTAAGGAGAAGCTGGCATTGTGGGTGGACCTCAAAGTCCTCTCACCTCTTAGGGTAACATCTCACTTATCTAGGTCTTTTGTGGAGCATTGCTCTGAAAATGAGAGAAACATACTGGTGGACCTAGGTAAGGAACACATAGAGTTTCAGGAAGGTGGTGCAGTTGCTTACAAGAAAAGAGAATTCTCAGATTGCAAAGAGAAGTGTTAACTTCCTCTTTCCTTCTCCAACATAGTTTCTTGGGCAGTTGTATAAAACTGCATCATGACGATGTCCCCAGGCAAGAAGCTGATAGGTGCAGGCGATAGAGGACTACTTATGTCTTTTTAAATAATTAAGCATGGTAAGGTTAAAATATGACCATCTTCATGGCTTCATACTTACCTTATCTTGTGCCACCAAAAAGCTATTATATGACAGCAACACTTCCACAGCAGCACCTACTGTGAGAGGGAAGAATTAACACATTTTAAGATGGTTTTCACAGAGGCCGCAGCCACCCAAAGGCAGTGTACTTGGAAGGCTGATTGTCTTATAGTTTGTATAGAAGTTCTGTAGATTTTGCTCTTTATGGTACAGGAGGTATGGCAGGGAAAATCCCACAGAGATATCACTGACATAAGAGCCATATAAGTTTTTGACATGTTGCAAAGCACCCTTTAAACATGCCATAAACTTTTTAATTTTAAAAATATGTTTTTTATAAATCATAGAATCATAGAGTTGGAAGTGACCCCAGCGGCCATTGAGTCCAACCCCCTATGCAGGAACGTCCATCAAGCATTCCCAACAGATGGCCATCCAGCCTCTCCTTAAAAACCTCCAAAGAAGGAGACTCTACCACACTCTAAGGCAGCATATTCCACTGCCAGACAGCTCTGACCGTCAGGAAGTTCTTCCTGAGGTTCAAGTGGAATCTCCTTTCCTGCAGCTTGAATCCATTACTCCTTGTCCTAGTCTCTGGAGTGGCAGGGAACAAGCCCGCTCCCTCCTCAACATGACATCCCCTCCAATATTTAAATATGGTTATCATATCCCCTCTTAACCTTCTCTTCTGCAGACTAAACATACCCAGCTCCCTAAGCCATTTTTCATAAGGCATGGCTTCCAGACCCTTCACCATTTGGTTGCCCTCCTCTGGACACATTCCAGCTTGTCGACATCCTTCTTGAATTGAGGTGCCCAGAACTGGACACAGTATTCAAAATGTAGCCTAACCAATGCAGAATAGAGTGGTACCATTACCTCCCTCGATCTAGACACCATACTCCTATTGATGCAACTAAGAATCGCGTTGGCTTTCTTGGCTGCCATATCACACTGCTGACTCATGTTCAGCTTGCAATCTACCAAGACTCCTAGATCCCTTTCAAACGTACTGCTATCCAACCACGTGTCCCCAATCCTATACTTATGACTTTCATTTTTTCTGCCCAAGTGCAGGACCCTACATTTCTCTCTGTTGAAATTCATTTTGTTAGCTTTGGCCCAACAATCCAATCTGTCAAGGTCGTTTTGAAATTTGATCCTGTCCTCTGGTGTATTAGCAACCCCTCCCAATTTGGTATCATCTGCAAATTTGATCAGCATGTCCTCCACTCCTTCATCCAAATCATTGATGAAGATGTTGAACAGAACTAGGCCCAGGACAGAACCCTGTGGCACCCCACTAGTCACTTCAGCTAATGGTGATCACCCTTTGGGTTCAGTCGGTCAACCAATTACAAATCCAACTAAGAGTAGCCCTGTGCAGCCTGCATTTTACTAGCTTCTTTGCAAGAATGTCATGGGGAATTTTGTCAAAGGCCTTATTGAGGTCAAGATATGCTACGTCTACAGCACTCCCTTCATCTATCAAGCCTGTAACTCTATCATAAAAAGATATAAGATTCGTCTGGCATGACTTATTTCTGAGAAATCCATGCTGGCTTTTAGTGATTATGGCATTGCTTTCTAAGTAAACTGACTGTTTAATTATCTGCTCTAGGATCTTTCCTGGAACTGATGTCAGGCTGACCGGACGATAATTATTACAGTCCTCTTTTTTCCCCTTCTTGAAGATGGGAACAACATTTGCTCTCCTCCAGTCTGCTAGGACTTCTCCTGTTCTCCAAGATTTTTGAAAGATTATTGCAAGTGGTTCAGAAATGACTTCTGCCAGTTTTTTTAATATCCTTGGATGTAATTCATCTGGCCCTGGGGACTTGAATTCATCTAGTTTAGCCAGATATTTCTGTACTACTTCTCTACTTATTCTGTACTGCATTTCCCTCTCTTCTTCAACTGCTCCCCACGCCCCAGGTTGGGTACTTCTATCCTTTTGGGAGAAAACTGAGGCAAAGAAGGTATTGAGTAGTTCTGCCTTCTCTCTTCCCCCTTTTATTAATTGGTCACCTTCTCCACATAGTGATCCTATCATTTCCTTGTTTTTTCTTTTGCTGTGGACATATCCAAAAAAGCCCTTTTTATTGTTTTTGATGTCTCTGGCAAGCCTGAGTTCATTCTGCGCTTTAGCTTTTTCTGACCTTCTCCCTACATCTCCTGGTTATTTGCTTGAATTCCTCTTTGGTGGTTTCACCATTTTTCCATTTCTTGTACATGTTTCTTGTAACACTTAGGTCAGCTGAGAGTCAACCATTCCGGTTTCTTTAGACACCTGCCATTTTTCCTCCTTATTGGCACAGTTTTCAATTGTGCCTTCAGTATCTCACTTTTAAGAAACTCCCATCCGTCATGAACTCCTTTCTCTTTTCGTATTCTTGACCACGGGATTTCAGCAAGTAACTCCCTAAGTTTAGAGAAATCAGCTTTCTTAAAGTTTAGGATGCGTGTCTGGCTACACTTGGCTTCTCCTTCCCGCTCAATGACAAACTCCAAAAGAGCATGGTCACTCCCTCCTAAGCATCCCACCACCTCCACCTCATCAACTAGGTCACCCCTCTTGGTCAGGATCAGATCTAAAATAGCCGATCCCCTTGTTACCTCTTCTACCTTCTGGACCATGAAATTGTTTGCAAGGCAAGCGAGGAACCTGTTGGACCTTGTGGTCTTTGCAGAATTTGACTGCCAACAAATATCAGGATAATTGAAATCCCCCATTAACATGGCATCTCTCCTTTTTTAATGTGTGGTCATCTGCTCCAGGAAGGCCTCATCCATGTCCTCAGGCTGGCCCAGAGGCTGTAGCAAACCCCTACAATCATATCCCTATTGTTTCTCACTCCTTTAATTATTACCCAGATGCTCTCAACTTGGCTTCCCAAATTTAAGTCCTGGATCTCTTCACAAGTGAAAACATCCTTGACATATAAGGCTACTCCTCCTCCTTTCTTGTTTGGTCTATTTCTGCGACATAGGTTATACCTCCCTATTCCTACATTCCAATCATGAGATTCATCCCACCAGGTTTCAGTGATGCCTATTAAATCATATTTATTTTGTTGTACTAAGAGTTGGAGTTCATCTTGCTTATTCCCCATGCTCTGTGCGTTAGTGTAGAGACACTTGAGATGACACTTGTGGAATTCCTGTACTAAAGTTACTTTCCCTCTCCCTGTTGGTCTCTAGTTCTACTTGGCCTGCCCTATATATACCATTTGGGCTATTTTTCACAATACTCACTGAATCCTTGCCCAGAATAATACTGTCCCCCTCCCCAGTCAAACTCAGTTTAAAGACCTCCTGATCTGTTTTGCGAGACTGTTGGTAAAAACATTCTGGCTGACTGTTGTAAGGTGCAGGCCATCCCTTGCCAGAAGACCATCTTCGTGGAAATGGAGGCCATGATCCAAAAATCTGAATCGCTCCTGGCAGCACCATCTTTGGACCCAGTTGTTGACCTCCACTATTCTTCTTTCCCTTCATGGGCCATGTCCTTCCACTGGGAGAAGAGATGAAATGACAACCTGTGCATGAAGGTCCTTCAGCTTCCTACCCATAAATAAAAGGGTGTACATCTTATACTTATCACAACTTTGTTTTAAATAGAAAAGGAGATGGAGGAAGTCTTAGATTATATTTGTTGCTGTGTGCCTTCAAGTCATCTCCAACTTAAGGCAACCCTGAAGTGAACCTATCACAGAGTTTGTTCAAAGGAGGTTGATTCTGCATCCCTCTGAGGCTGCAAGAGTGTGACTTGCCTAATGTCACCCAATGAATTCCTATGGCTGAGCAGGGATTCAAACTCTGGTTTCCAGAGCTGTTGTCCAGTTTTCAAATCACTACACCACATTGGCTCTTTAGACTGTATTAGTTCTTGTGTATTTGTTTAAAATCCCCTTTTAGGGTGGAAGTGGTTTTAAACAAATACACAAGAACCAATATAGTTTACAGAATCTACTATGGATTTTAGTCTGAAATTTAAAAGAGACATACAAGGTGCTGAACCCTTTTTACTTGGATACATCCTTAACTTCAGCTTTAGTACTTTGGATGGCTCCTTTAGCATTCAAACTACCACCCAGAGCAGTTTCTTCCCCAGCACTGACAGGGGAGCCACTAGCCACTGAGTACGAGTTAAGCTATTAACAAACAAACAAACACACTTTCAGCCAAACCAGATTTCTATTCCATAAAAGGGTACAACTTCTGTGAAGATTAATCTTTAATGCATTTGTAAAGAGCAGTCCTGCTTTGCCAAGCACAAGCAACAAAACTGTCCTGCAAGCCCATCAGCATTTACAATCCCAGCATGGATCCAGACGGCTCCCTGAGAAAGAGGCATCATCCATGTTTGGCAGATAAGAGGTTCTATGTATAGTATATTAAGAGCTGCATTAAAAAGGCGCTAGCAGGGAAAGTGAACACTCAGTGCATCCAGGCCAAGATGGGGGAGTGGGAGAATAAACTTTTCTAGGTTGGAACTAAATTTAGATATTAGCTCAGACCTTGATTGATTTGAAAAACACCAAAATAGATAAGCAAGTAGGCACTTCTGTTTGCAAAACTTGTCAGCTTTGTCACTCTGAAACCAATTGGATTAGAAGGTTTTAAGCATAAAATTTGTGATGCTTTTGAGAGCGATTTTATAATCAGAGACTAAATGCCAGCCTTTCAGAATCTTTGCCCCCCCCTTCCCTTCCCACTCCACAGAGAGAAGCAAGACCATTGGGCAGAATATGACCCCAATAACTTTGGCCTTAACAAACAAGAGACATCAGAACATAGCCCAAAGTCTCTCAGGCATCTTCCAAAAACATGTCCAATAATCAATCTGGAACATTTCCTTCAGTCTCTTGCTGAGTTTACTAAGATGTGCAGCTTTTAAAAACAGCATGAATTTAGAACACAGGGAACAGATTATTTGCTCTATCATTTATTCATATGTTTTTGCACAAGGTTAATTTGGTGATTCTGCTTCCCCTCCTTTCTTGTTTTTACAGCACAGAAGCATAAATGCGGTGTCAGCAAAATGAAACATATTTTGACTATGTTTACAAGGATATTTTAAAGTTCTGTAAAATACCCTTTTAAAAGAAGGAGACTGCCTTTTAGATCTATTAATGCATTTTCTGAGCGAAATCTATAAAGCATTGGTCAAAACAACAAACAAAAGAAACATGATTTGAACAAAATCAAACTCCTAAAAAATTCAACAATAAGAACAAAATAGATCTTTGAATATGTCATTATTAGGTATTGTGATCTAAAGGACCATAATGCTGAGATAATGGCTAGGACCGATCTTTCCCATTTGATCTCATGGCATCTGATTCCTCGAGACAGACAGGGGATCCATATAGCTTTCAAAAAATTAGAGAACAGCTGAAGTATGGAATTCTCTGGACCAGCTCCTGGAATTTCTTGAAACTCTCCCTCATCACGAGTTTAACCAGCAAGAACTAGCTGCTTCTCACTTGGTTATCTAAATAGCTGAATATAATTTCACAAAGGTTGCCATCTTTTCCAAGGTATCTTGGGCTTTTGGCCGGGCTAGAATAAAACATGTATGAGGAAGCCATGCAAGAAGGAATCTTCTTTCACGACAGGAATTGTCAAAAGTCCAGCCATTTCTGCTCTACACTGTTACAGGGCTATTCTGCCACTTTCAACATCCTTTGGAATTCTGCGGTTTGTAGTTTACTGAGGCCAGAGAGCTCTCTGACTGAGAATTCTAAATGCCCATCCCTGACCTGCAAACCCCAGGATTCCATGGGATGTTAAACGTGGAATAACAGCACTCTAACAGTGTAGTGCAGAAGCGGCTGTTGCCCTGTGACTTGGGGGTCCCGTGAGGGGTGCCCAAACAACCAAACAACAATAAAAGCAAAGATGGGGAAATTAGCTGGAGGACTCTCTTGGCTAACGAGAGGCAGGGTAACTTAGAGGGGATCTTTTACCCTATGTCTACAGCGTCAGGTCAGTGAGGAGGCAAATGGTTCAAATAACAATTAAGATTTACTAAACAGTTATTAAAGAAAAGCACAAACACACTCCTAACTAGGAAAGGAAAATAGAGTTCAAGGGGGAATGGGTGATACGCCACTGGTCCTGCAGTCCTGAGGAAGCCTGATTGTAGAAGAGGAAACCCGGCGAGGCGGCCGAGGGGAATCTGCTGAACCGAGCGGCAGCAAGGCAGAGTAGAAGTCCAGAGCGATCCGGCGAGAGTTCCGAAGAGCTCTCAGAACTGGGGGGTTTTATCAGGGAAAGAATGACCGTAGGCTACTCTGGTCTTGGGTGAAAACAATAAATTTTGGGTTGGAGACAATGCCTCCGAAAGGTCAGAATTTACATGATTTGAGTTATGTTCCAAATTGACAATAGTATGGCCAGTATGTAAATGCAGCTAGCTCGGCAGTTAAGCACCTAGCTTGCCAGGATGCCCTCTCAGGGCAGAGGATCTCTTTGTTTATTTCGCATTGGTAATGAGGGTGTTTGTTTCGGGAGGTCCCCTAAAGCAGTTCTGGCTATTTCTGGCTTGGTTTGGTGGGAGCAACAAATAGTAGCCATGCTTAGCTTCGCGCTTGTACAGTGGCCTCACAAACACTTGGCTGGTGGCAGAGCAGGGCAGAATTATGATATCAAAATGATATCTTTGGTTCACTAAAGTCCAGGCCAGTACACGGTGGTAACATGGCCTCAGATTAGACTTTTGTATTAGTAATTTAGGAGCCACAACTTCAAGAGAGAGGGTAAGACTTGTAAGCAAGTCCACATATATCAGACTTTAATGATTATCTCCTGCAGACATATTAGTTAGGAATTAAATCTGAGGTAATGTGTAAGAACAAGTGTGCATCTAGATAAAGATTAAGTCACAAAATGTTATTAATTTCCCAAAATGCAAAATGCAACAAGATTCCTACACAGTGGGTTGCCAGCCTGCACCAGAAGCAGCAGGTGTTATGTGTGCATGGGAAGACCCACAGGCCTGACAAAAGCATACATCCAAGGATTCATTCTTGTCTGTCTTCTGCCTATCCTACAAACACACACTACACGCATGCACACTCAGAGAGAGAGAGAGAGAGTTGTAGGCTAGAGAGCTGATTATTTGCTGCTGCAAACTACAGAAAATGATACCACCAGAAGACTGAGGCATTTAAAAAAATAACTTTGCCCAAGACTGTGTAACTATTACTATATTTGATCACAAAACACCTATTCCCCTACCACCACCAGATTTCAGTTTTCTGTTGGGGTCCCCAGTAATAACTTAGCAATAACTTTTGAAACACAGGTACTCATTTGGCTGTCTCATAACCAGGCCCTCAGGAAAGTCCTAAAATGCAGACAACTATCAGCAAACCAAGTCATCCTCAGAAGCAGGGCTTTTGTAAAATTCAGGGGTCTTAATTACCTGTTCACTACCAAGACACCCCAAAATACTTTGTTATTACAAGACAAATAGTTCAGAACAATGTGCTGTCCCTGGAAAATCTTAACCTGACCCTGAACTTCCATGTATAATGAGTATAACAGCTATGCTCAGGACAGAAAGGTTTGAGTACTGTGGCACTGAAAGATAGCATAATTAACACATTTAATTGGGGGGAAAAGTCCTGGCACTTCAATTCTGTTACCCTGAACTTTACTCCATTCATGATTCCTGAGACTACTTCCTTCCAATGTGCCACAGTGATAACACTATCACTGCTTACTTCAAAATGTTTGAAGTAAGACACCATTTTTGTAGTGAACGTAGTGAAAAAACATTCTCAGATTCATCAAAAATAGGTATCTAAAGCAGAATTTCTTTTCAAAGTTTGCAAACTTCTCTAGGAGAGATTAAACTGAAAGATGCTACAGAACCAAATTGAACAGATCTCAGACTACAGTTGTAATAAAAGAGGGTGGCACTAAAAAGAGAGAGAAAATAGTACCAAGCATTTTCTGAGCAGCTGCGTGCTGAAGAATTAAAATGAGAATGATAAACAGTACAAAATGTACTTTACAATAAACCCTTCTTGTTCAATTCTTTAAACTAATATCAAGTCTCTTCTCAAATACAATACTTTGATTTCCTTCTGGAATGGAGATGTGTTGTTTGATGTTTCTTAAAACTATTTTACCCATAGATTCTGATCTTAAAGAACAGGCCTTCATATTCAGTAGAAATTATCAAGCAGGGCCACTGAGTCCTGCCAAAATTTTGTCTCAACTTTTTGATAGCCAATTTATATTAACCTATTGTGGAGAACAATCCCAAGAATCCAGCAGCTATTTAAAAATACAGTGGCCCCTCCATTTTTGCCAGAGATTGGGGTGCAGAACCCTCACAAAAGTCCAGAAAATGTGAATAACTCCCCCTTCAAGGGCTCCCCCCTCCCATTCTCTTGCCTTTTGCCCAGGTGCACATGCCTCCCTTCCATGCGCCTGGACAAAGGCATGTGAATGGGAGAGGGCAGCCCAGAGCATGAACAAGGCACACACATGCCTTCCTCCCCTTCTCTTGCTTTTTGCCTAGGCATGTGTTCCTCCCTTCCATGTGCCCAGGCAAAGGGCAAGTGAATGGGAGGAATCAGTCCTGCACATGGAGAAGGTGCATGCATGCATCTTCCCTTTTCTGCCTCCTGTTCTCTTGCCTTTTGCCCAGGTGTGCCTGCCCGGTAGGTGTGCCTACTGGGCAAAAGGCAAGGAAATGGGAAGGATAGAATGGGAAAGGGCTCATGTGCACCTTCCTTCTTCACATGCAGGGCTCCCTCCTCCCATTTGCTTGCTTTTTGCCCAGATGTGGAGGACACACACCCAGGGAAAAGGCAAAGGAAAGAGAGGGAGAGAACAGGGAGAAGGCAAGCAGGCATTTCATGAATAATCAAATTCATGAAGGTCAAACCCAAGAATGTGGAGGGAGGACTGTTATATAACAAAATATTATCACAAATGGTAATAATTCATCTTCAAATGTGGATTGCAATCCATCCTCAGATGAAGAGTGGTAGTGCTGCCTCCTTACATTTTCTTCTTTTTTTTAAACTTCGTTATTCATCCGTGAAATGTACTAAGTATTAATGTTATGTATATTGTCCCTGTAGTATTGTAAATTGTCCAGGCACTGCCATCAAGCTGCATGGCTGAGTGGTAGAGGAGTCAGGGGCCGACATACATTTTGGTGGCAGGGAATTGGTGGCAGGCCTGTCCCTGCCAATCTGCCAGCCTGGCCAACCTGTTTTTGCCAAGTAACAGTGTCCAACAGCTGGTAGAACCACAGAGTGGTTTTTGTTGTTGATATGTCTTTAAGTCAACCCTGACTTACAGCAACCCCGTCATAGTTTTCTCTTGGCAAGATCTATTCAGAGGAGGTTTACCATTGCCATCTTCCAAGCATGAGAGAGTTTGATTTGCCCAAGGTTACTCAATGGGTTTGCATGACTGTGAATTCTGTGAATTCCCAGAGTCTTAGTCCAGCACTCAAACCACTTACTCCATGCTGGCTTTACATCCACAGGAACTACTATGTAAAGGCAAATGACAGAAAAGAGCAGCATCAGTCTGGTGGTAGCATAGATGATCCACTACAACTTTGAACCCTTTCACCTTTCACGGCAAACATCATGATATGGAAGAGGGGGAAGAAAGAATGAGAACATGACAGAAAATATATAAGAGTGACTGCTAGAGACAGAAGTGTCTTCAGGTGCCCATTACAACTTCCTGTTAATTAATACTGCATTTGTAAAATCCAAGTTTTTCCAGATTCATATTCACACCAGTGAATTTAGATTAAGATGCCTTGAACAAACATAATGTTCAGCAACAAAGCAGAGGTAGTACAGTCACTTTCAAAATGAGAAAAGAGGACATGCCTCGCCATGAAGACAAAAGAAGACAATTCACATACAATTGCATGTGCCACTTTATGTGTACAAATGCAAACTCAGAAATGATTTTTATAACTGAAATGGAATCATAACATATCTCAGTTGAATGTTTATGATCAGGTGATTTGTCTGCCTGCTGAGTCTACTGTCCAGGTAGTAGGTGTGAATGAGCAACTTCATGGTTCTTGATCTCCCTCTTCATGACTCTTTGTTTTTAAAATCAACTCAGACTGAACATCTCTTCCAATACAGATCACCTTAAAAAACAGAAGATTGCCCTCTGGCTGCTTTTCAAACCAAGTGCTGTCTTCTCTAAAAGAGAGCCTATGATCACCAGTGGCTGGAGGAAGGAGATCATGTGCTACCTAAGACAAATTGTAATTTCTTTCTATTCTGTCTAAGGCGAGAAGTGTGAGAAACAGTAGGGGATGTCTCAAGCAGAGTAATCAAACTGGCAATGCAGAAAGTGAACAACAACTAGTCACACACATGAGCACACACACATGATCTAACAGACAAAAGAAAAAGTTCAGCTTTCTCTATAATACATTTAAAAATAACTTTAATTACAATTATGTGTAATCAAACACAGGACCTAATGCAGTGGTTCTCAACCTGTGGGTCCCCAGATGTTCATGGACTTCAGCTCCCAGAAGCCCTGAGCATTGACCATAGTGGCTGGGGCTTCTGGGAGCTGAAGTCCATGAACATCTGGGGACCCACAGGTTGAGAATCACTGACCTAATGGAAGAGAAAAAGGGGAGAAGAAAATGGCTGCAGGTTAGAGTAACACAGGAAGAGATATAGTGAAGAAAACCAAACAAACAGGAAGTTACCACAAATATATGTTGTGCCCCATTTTCTAGAGTAATCTGCAAACTAGTAATTAGTGAATATATGTAAGCAAAGATGATCAGATCTAACAATTTGAACCAGATCAGAAAGTAAGCATGATAAACAGTAGCAGTTGTCTCCTGTGTTAGTGGGGTGGTGCATCTCTTTCAGTGATCAGAAAGCACAGTGTACTTTCAGAATCAGAAGCAGGAGGGGACAATCTCCCTCATGCAGTCTCCTTTCCACTCTAAAAATCTACTTCAGAAAGCTGGGAAACCCTCTGGAGCAGAGCTTTGGTTTGTGCTTGCAGAATGAAGGGCTGCAGGAGGGAGGAGGAGGGGAGGGAAAGAAAGGCCATTCCCACACTAGACTATGGAATCTTGGGGAATCCTATGGAATCCAGCCAGCCCCTCTCTAAACTACAAACCCTAGGATTCCATAGGAAGTTGAAAGTGGAATAATAGCACTATAACAGTCTAGTGCGGAAATGGCTAAAGTCCCAGAAATAAGTCTAGCACTGAATCTAGCCTCACAATGACCAGTCTGCTGTATCTTTGGACTAGCTGGAAGCCTGTTCCCAAATGTAGCACTTTACTTTTCCCTGAAGGCTCTCTTGTTGTGGCCGAAAAAGAGACGAAGACCAGGTTTCCAGGGAAAAATCAAAAAAAGTCTTTTATTTTACCAATCACTTGCGCAAGGACGACAGCTGTTTCCAGGACTGTCGCCCCGATTAATTAAGGCAGCATCACTATATACCTTTGGTCTACCATGTCAGCAATCAATCATTCATCTAGCCAACCCATCACAGAAGAACAAAGATCTTTGGTTAACTTTCCATTACATCATTAACTTAGCATACACGTGTACAGAAGAGAACAAATAGTTAGTCAGAAGATGATACAAGTTATAACTCATGGCCGGTTCATACATTCCACCGATCCTCCCGAAATTCTCCCAGCCATTCTTAGATAAAAGTACAAAGCAAGCCTTTTGCAAAACATCCTTCAAGGTTGCACCTGCTGGCCACAGAGAGCTAACACACACGTAAGCAATTAGCACTTTCACCTACTGAAGGGGGAACAATTCACACCAATTATCCCAGCAGCCTGCAGCCTTGCCAAAAGGGAAGTCAGCACTTTCCCTTACTGTCAATCCCAGCATTCTAATTTATTGACTCTCAGGGGGAAATTAAAAATGTGGGGCTTGGGGTTCAAGGTAAACTGCTCCTTGTTTTCTGGTGAACCCAGTATCTACAGCAGTTTGGGGGTAGTGTAACCCACAAGCTGCCTGGACCCCAAGTCCTTTTGGGAGCTTATTTTTATATTAAACTATTAGCTAATAGTTTATTCTAAGTCAAAATGAGACAGTGAGCCTCCCATCCATGGCTGCATTAGTTTTTCCACTCCATGCAAATACAAACAACGACAAATAATTCCTATTCTTTTCTCTCTGTGTGTTTACTCAAATTATATTTAAAAATACCTCTTCAGCAGTCGAGTGGTTGTATTTAACAATGCAGTATAATTTATATTTCACTGTAAATATTGTAAAATTCTAACAAGTCCTTGAGACAAATCTCACAGTTATTTCCAGAGTGCTGCTGTCTTATACAGTCCTCTTGAATGGCTTCTGTAACATTTAAAAACAGGCTTTCAATCAGCACTACTCCCCTCAGGAGCATCCTTTAAGTCCCTGGTGACAAGTCTAGGATTGGACTTTTCTGGGGAAAAACAGTCTACTAAAGATGCTCTGTTTGCTGGAACTGAGGAGAGAAAGAGAAAGGGGCAACTGATATGCCCTCTGTTGGGAACACTCTGGTGTGATTTTATAGTGTTCTCCATTGACTCTTGACTCTTAACAATGGCTTAAATAACAGCATGGCTTATACATTGCCCCTCATTTTTTTCAAAACCAGATGTTGACTTCTAGCCACTCCTGATATTCGCTTGGGGGTCCATGGTGGGTCCTGTGGACCAGAAATTGAATGCTGCCCCACCAGAGCTAACCCACCCTTGGTCCAAAATGAGAAATGGTTTCCCCCTTCTATCACAATTTCCTTGGTGATGCCTTAGAACTCTCTGTCCCAAGGCAACAGTGAAATTTCTGACAGAAGAGTGCTGCAATACAGAGAGTGTGTGGCTATCCTGAGATACTGTGATGGCCAAATATCCAGCAGAGAACAACAGAAAAGCAGGAATTTAAATAGTCCTGGTGAATAAATTTTTCCTGCTGAAAATATGCTTTTCCCCTTTAGCCTTGCAAGAGAGTATCATTATGATTAATAGCCAGGCGTACAGATAATGGTCTGCATTGCTCATAATAAGGCGCTACATAGTTAGCGTGGGTATCTTGACATCTTGTTTCTGCTGATCCATCCCTTCAGAATTCAGCCTTAGCTGAGGAAGGCAGCCCTTACTTTGCCAAAGAACTTTTTTAAGCAGTCTTTGTTTGCCTTGAGATTGCAAATCCCTTCAGCAATCAAGACTTTTCCCCTTTTTTCTTACTTTCTCTCTGTGTGTGTTTTTAAACAAACCTTCCTAAGATAAGTCAGGACTACAGCCTGAAATCTGCATTAGTGAATGTATCTCAAGGTCTGCTAGTGGATATGTCCAACTCATTTATTTGTGGACACTTACCTCTCTCTTGAAATGTACAATAGCTTCCCTTGAGTGATAAATACCCTATTACCTTGTTGTCAGAATAAGCAGATGGATAGATAAGAGCTCTCGTATACAATTATGCTCTCTTTGTGCTTTAACATCATAAAAAGGCATGTTTGCATAGACAGAGCCAATCCACTGCTACCAGCTCCACAGCCCCGCTAAGGACATTGCCTAAATAATAAGCTGGAAATCTGGAAATGTCCCCAGATTCTACAGGCATGCAGGGCTGACTGTTCCTCCACACTGAAATGCAAATTTGTTATACCTACTGTTAGGTATAGACAGGCAGGCATATAAACAAACACAAGACACTATTTAAAAAACCAAACTTGCTTAATGAAATAACTATTTTATGGAAAAGGGAAATGAGATTGGACTAACAAACAAAGCCAAAATATAAACACAGAAGCACTATTATGTAAAAGCAATGCTTTGATTAAGATTACTCTACATAATGAGGTAAACCAATGGAAAAATGTGTTGAACGGTGCTGTTCAAAGTGCTGGTGCCTGGACCGGTGCCAGTCCCTGAGCTGTTGGCTGCCAATCCTTGGTGAATTTCCCGGAAAGAAAGAATTATAGTCGCTTAGCTCAAATATGGCGCTGGTCCCTGGGATGACGGAAATAATAACTGCTGATTCCCCACATCAGAAAGCTTGAAAAGCTCTGCTATAGAATACCCAGACTCACTCCATTACCTAAACTATGTGGAAAAACTAGATCATTCACCTCACAAACCACTTCATGTCACCTCTATGATGAGTAAAACATGATGTTAGAAAGTCTCACTCCTATTCAGCTGGGAGCTTGGATCAAGAGGTCACTTTCCCATCCTGAGAAGTTCACAAAGGTTTCTCTAAGGCCAAGGACAGGCCCTGTCACTTCCTCCCTTCTACCTCACTAACCCAGTTGCCAAAATACTGGGTAGGAATAATTGCACAACCCTGAAGACATAAGTGCAGTAAAATGAGTGAACCCAGTTTAACAACCCAGCTGATAAAAATCCCATCCATCGTTCTGTATACTTTCACAGCCCTTTTGGTGATGGCTGTGAAAACATAGAACGGAGGGGGCTTTCTTGAGCCTATTTGTCTGCTCTTTGCTGTGCAATATATAGGAAGTATCTTTGCTTCACATTCAGACTTCAAGATTTTGACTCTTCTTAGATAATAAAAGAATACCAATTATGCCAAACAGAGGAGTGGGTTCACTTTAAACTTTAGGGGTGGGTTCACTTTAAAGCACATAGCTTGTATGAAAAAATGAGCGAGGGCTGGCTGCCAGAAGATTTTTCTTAGTAGAAGTAAGCCAGGCCAGGCATACAGATAATACAATACAGACAATACAATACAGACAATACAATCAGTGTATGTGATTTTATTATAACGATCATTTGCACACACCCAGATACACAGAGTGGGGGAGAGAGAAATGGAATTTCATTGTCAACTGAAGGTGCTCTTTAGAAATAAACAAGCTTTTGAGAAAAATCAGCATTCCTTCCAATTAAAAAGTGTCATTGCCAATAACAGTTGACACCATCCCTGGGGGGAAAGTATTTATTTTATCAATTAACACTGCATTCTTATGCAACCTACTCAGATGGAGGCAACAGTAATTGTTACTTCCAGAAAAATTTGTCTAGGATTGCAGCCTAAAGCTTGTAGGCCTACATATTGCATAAGTCAATAGCACAAGAAAATAGCTGCTAACCACCCCCCTGTGTGAAAACCACTGCCTCCTACAAGGAGAAATTGCTGCAGGGTTACACAGTTTCTAACAGCAACATCTTCCTAAAGATATTTTACTGTGGAAGTTCCATGTTGTTGCAAAGTTAACACAGACATTTAATGCTCTACTGAACAAGGTTTTGCCTTTTTTTTAAAAAAAAAATGCAGTTTTCTGTCTGAATATGTAGCGAAGTGAATAAACAGAAGTTTTTCTTTTAAGGAGAAAAAAAATCTGAACGTTAAAAACTCTCTTTGATTAAACTGGGTGTGTGGTATCATAACTGGATACATTTGCGGTTGAAAACCAAAAGCTAAATCCATTCTCAGATCTATTTGGAGCAGACCCATTCAAACTGATGGGATTTAAGTTATGTGTTACTAACAAGTTCCATGCATTTCAACAGAAATCCCCTAGGTAGGACTGGTATTGAATTTAGCCTGAGAGTGGAACTGATGTGACCTTCCAGATGTTGTTAGACTACAAGTCCCAGCAGCAAGTGAGGAATGCTTTGAGTAGAACTCTTATACCATCTAGAAGGCCATATGATGTACACCATTGCCTTATCTTCATATATATGACTCCACATACCCAGTACTGTCCTCATTCGATGGTAGATTAAAACTCACAACCTACTTATTTAGGAAAACTTGATGGCACAACAATTTTGTCCATTTAGAACAGGAATGTAATTTTCACTGCTCTGTCCACTTTCAGAAGACAGAGGAAAGAAACAGAAATTGAATCAGAATTCCTACTAAATACATATTTAATTGCTTTATGTATATTTTATATTTTGTTTTGAACAGGGCGTTTCACCTACTTCATGAAGTCATGTTACTGCAAAGTTGTACCACTTTCCTTAAATTGGTCTTGAAGCGCCCCCATCTGGTATGCAAAAAAAATGCTGCTACATGGTAATTATGATCTTTAACAGAGCCTGAAGGAAGAAAAATTGGAAGGAAGTGATAACCAAGGTAAAATACTGCCAAGAA